>ML434344.1:0-32033 GCA_005239525.1 Nicotiana knightiana | reverse complement strand
TAGTTATTATTATTGTCAGTAGAATTAGTAAAACATCACCAATTTATATTAAAAAGTCTTGAGAGAATTGATTGAGTAAAAGTTGCGTATTCTAAAGACTTGATTGATACGTAAATTCCCTGTGGGATCGACTCTGGGCATAATACCCCGGATTATATTTGCAACACCCGTTTAGTCTTTTATTAGACATAGTTGAGCGTGATCAGAAGTGCTGCGTATTGCTTTGTTTATTCACTTCATTGGAGAATGTTACATTGTTTAACATATATATTTGAGTTCTTCATCTACCTAGTCCCTTCATCGGTCTGGCTGGAGTAGGCGATATGTGGAGCGATGAATAATCAGCTCGAACTTCAAGGCGCCATCTAGGGATAAAACCCGAGTGAGAAAAAAAGAGTACGACTTAGAGGGCGTCTGTTTTCAGAAGTTGAAGTACTTGAGGTGAGCGATGTTCCAATTGATGGGCAACAATTTCCCTTCCATTATTTTTAACTGGAATGATGCTTTGTTAACTGCTGCGGTGATCTTGTACGGTCCGTCCCAGTTGGTTCCTAGCTTACCCTCTCTTGGGTTTTTGCTTGCCTGCGTTTTACCCTTGAGTACATCGTCCCCGACTTTGAGTGGTCGAACTTTGGCCTTTTTGTTGTAGTTTCGTTCTGCTCTTTGTTTTTGGGCGACCATCCTTATGTATGCCATATCTCTCTGTTCCTCTATCTCGTTGAGATCTTTATTTCTGCTCTCATCGTTGTTTGGTACGCTTTCATTGGAGTATCTCAGGCTTGTCTCTCTAACCTCGACTGGTATGACGACGTGTGTGCCGTAGACCAAAGAGTGTCGAGTTTCTCCTGTGCTTGTCTTTGGTGTAGTGCGGTATTCCCATAGCACTTCTAGAAGCAGTTCTGGCCACTGTCCCTTGACGTCCTCGAGTTTCTTTTTCATGATATTTAATATAGTTTTGTTGGAGGATTCGTCCTGACCATTTCCGGCGTGATGATATGGCGTGGAGACTATGCGCTTGATGTGCCATTTCTCGAAGAATTCAACGGTCTTTTTCCCGGTGAACTGTGGTCCGTTATCACAACTGATTTCCTTTGGGATGTCGAAGCGACATATCATATTTCTCCATATGAATGTGATGACTTCATGTTCGCGTATTTGGGCGACGGTACCTGCTTCCACCCATTTAGAGAAATAATCAGTCAAAACTAAAAGGAAACGCACATTACCTCGCCCGGCTGGGAGCGACCCTACGATGTCCATTCCCCATTTGATGAATGGCCAGGGTGACATGACTGAATGGAGATGTTCGCCTGCTTGGTGTATCATGGGGGCGTACTTCTGACATTGTTTGCATTTTTTGACGAAGTCTGCGACTTCTTTTTTCATGGAGGGACAATAGTAGCTGACCCATATGAGACATCCGATGAGTGCTCGATTACCGGTATGGACGCTGCAATGGCCTTCGTATACCTCTTCGAGTACTCGTCTGGTTTGGTTTGGTCCTAGGCTATTTTCCAAAGGACCGCCGAACATCCTTTTGTACAAGTAGTTATCGATGATCCTTGCTTCTTTTTTGTCCGCTGGGAGTGTTCCCTCATGCAAGTAAGTTTTAATACGGTTGCGCCAGTCCCATCTTAAGTTTACAGAGTGTACCTCAAGTTGATCTAATGACGAGTGGAGTAATATGACGATGTTCTCCTTTCCATTTATGCTTTTTGTTGTTGTTGCTAACTTGGCGAGTCCGTCTGCATCGGTGTTTTGGGCTCAAGGTATTTGATCGAGCCGGCATTCGTCGAATTCTGGCAGTAGTTTGTGGATTTCTGTTTGGTACTTTTGTAACCTTTGCTCCTTGATCTGATAAGTCCCTGTTACTTGGTTAACAACAAGTTGTGAATCGCATCGAAGGATAACCCGTCGGGCTCCGTATTTGAGGGCCGGTTTTAGTCTTGCAATAATGACCTCGTACTCGGCCTCATTGTTAGTCATATCTGGACATCGTACAGATTGGCGGATTACCTCGCCCGTTGGGACTTCAAGGACGAGTCCCAGTCCTGATCCTGACGCGTTAGAAGCGCCGTCGGTGTGTAAGACCCATAGGTCAGGTCGAAGAGAAACGTTACGAGAGGCTTCATGTTCGACTTCAGGCATTATCTTGGCGCTGAAGTCGGCAACAAAACAGCTAGTACTTGCGACTTTATCTTCGTTCGCGCCTGATAAGTGATATCGTGCTCGCTTAGTTCGATGGCCAACTTGGCCGATCTTCCCGATAGTTCGGGTTTATGTAAGATACTTCTAAGGGGGAAAGTCGTGACGACCGATATGGGGTGGCATTGAAAGTAGGGTCTGAGCTTTTGCGAAGCCGTGACTAGTGCCAAGGTCAGCTTCTCGAGGTGAGGGTACCTCATTTCGACATCGACTAGGGTTTTGCTGATATAATAAATTGGTGATTGCGTACCTTTGTTTTCACGGATGAGTACTGCACTTACCGCTACTTTTGACACTGCCAAATATACTAGGAGGCATTCGCTGATTTCGGCTTTAGCGAGTAGTAAAGGCAAGGACATATATGCCTTCAGTTCTCTTAAGGCTTCGACGCATTATATGTTCCACTGGAGTCCGTTGTCTTTTTTGAGGACGTTGAAGAACTTGTGGCGTCTGTCGGAAGATCGTGAGATGAATCTTTATAGTGCGGCTATACGGCCGGTCAGCTTTTGCACTTATATTTTGCGGGTCAATAGTTCGAGTATTCCCTCGATAGATTTGATTTGGTCGGGGCTGACTTCGATGCCTCTTTATGACACCAAGAAGCCGAGAAACTTGCCCGAGGTTATGCCGAAGGCGCATTTCTCGGGATTCAGCTTTATGCCGTACTGTCTCAGGATACCGAAGGCTTCTTTCAGGTGGTTGATATGATCTCTTTCCTTTCGGATTTGACTAACATATCGTATATGTATACTTCCATTGTTTTGCTGAGTTGTTCTTTGAACATATTGGTGACCAGCCTTTGGTAAGTTGCTCATACGTTCTTCAATCTGAACGGCATGACTTGGTAACAATAAGTCCATTGGTGAGTTATGAAAGTTGTTTTTTCTTGGGCCTCTTCTTCCATGAGGATCTGATTATATCCTGAATGTGCGTCCAAGAAGCTTAGCAACTTGTGTCCTGTTGTTGCATCGATGAGCTGGTCGATGTGCGGCAACGAGAAAGAGTCCTTTGGGCATGCTTTGTTTAGATCTGTGAAGTCAACGCACATGCGCCACTTCCCATTTTTCTTCTTCACCATGACTACTTTGGCGACCCACTAGTGGTACTTGGATTCTCTGATGGAGCCGTTGGCTAGTAGTATCTCTACTTCCTCGCGGACTGCTTCGTTAATTGCGACATTGAATTTCCTTATCATTTGCCATACTGGCGGATAAAGTGGGTCCACGTTTAATTTGTTCCTGGCGATGTCCTTTGAGATACCTGGCATATCTGCGTGGGAGAAAACGAATAGGTTTGCATTGTTAGGTAAAAATCAATGAAATTTACCTGGTTCAGAGAGTTTGTGGCCGATGTAAGCCTTTTTGCTGGCGTCATTTTTGTCTAGTTGGACGGGGTCGAGGTCTTCTACCGTTGACCCTGCGGCCTCCACGATGTCGGGGTCCTTGATGACGTCATTCTGATCGTCGGGTTTTGTTCCCGACTTTGATAATTGCTATGCTTCCGAGTTTGTCCCTTTCTAATGTTGAGTGTACGTACAATATTGGGAGATACGGTAGCACTCTTGTGATGTACGCTATTCGCCTCTGATGCTGAATATCACCCAGGGGGTTGGGAACTTGATTACTTGATAAAGGCTGGATGGAATGGCCCTCATGCCGTGTATCCAAGGCCGTCCTATGATGGCGTTGTAAGCTGTATCTTGGTTCATGATGTGGAATGTTGTCTCCAACTTGATGCCTCCGTCCAGGATGGGTAGCATTATTTCTCCTTAAGTTCGTTCAACTGCATTGTTAAACCCTGTTAGTGTTATACAGCGTGGTACTATCTTATCCTCGGGTCTCATTTGGGCGAGAACTCGAGGATGGATAATAGGCGCGCCACTTCCGTCGTCAACCATTATTCTTCTTACGTCAGTGTCCAAAATTCATAAGGCAATAACAAGAGCATAAAGGTGAGGGACAGTCAACCGTGGGTATCCGATTTATCGAAGATGATACTGTCTTCGAGATCTCCATACCGTTCGTGTGTGATTGATCACTTTAGCTTGTGAGTGGTGGTGAATTTCACATGATTGATTATGGACTCGTCGCCTCCGTCGATGATCATTTGGATGGTGCGGGTGGGGGAGGGCAGCTTTGGGAGCCCTTGATGTTGTTCTCGTCCTCTGCCGAAGTTGGATCTTCCGCGGTCACTTATCAATTCTTTAAGGTGTCCCTGGTTGAGAATTTTCACCACTTCTTACGTAAATCTATGCAGTCCTCCGTCTTGTGACCTCTTTCCTGGTGGAACTGGTAGAGGACATTCCATCTTCTGGTGTTTGGGTCAGACTTCATCTCCTGCGTCCATTTCACCTTTGGGCCGAGCTTTTCCAGTGCGTACATTATTTCTGAAGGGGAGACACAAAAATTGTGAGTGGATAAGAGTGGGGGCATACCTTTGTCGTTCCGTTGAGTCCCTGTATTTGGCCTGGACGACCCTTCCATATGGCGAGGATGGCGGAATTGCCGTTCTGACATAAGGCTGGTGCCTATCACGATTGGGACGTAGGCCTGGTGATCCCTTCGGGTGTCATTACGGCGATCTCGTCTTTACTCTGTATGGACTGATGTTAGTTGTTGGGTTGGGCCGTTAAGGTCGTTCTCTTCTTCTCGTACCTCGGTGCAATAAACGTTGTGGATTTCTTCCTAGGTAGTAGGAGGGTACTTCATGAGCCTGCTCAACAATTTTCTGGTCACCCTCGACCCAGTTCTGTTCAACCCGTTTTGGAAGGCCCCAACCCATGCCTTCAGATACGTTTGGCAAGATCATCCTAACTCTGTTGAATCGGGCGAGGAATTCCCTGAGTCCCTCTCTAGGCGACTGCCTAATGGAAAATATGTTGCTCACCTTGATTTCGGCCTTTTTGGCTCCGACATGAGCAATTACAAACTTATCGGCCATTTCCTCGAACGCTGTTATGGATCGTGCTGGTAGCTGTGAGTACCAAGTCAGGGCTCCCCCTGTTAGGGTTTCGCTGAATTTATTTAATAATACAGATGACACTTGCTCCTTTGAGAGGCCATTTCCCTTCTCCGTCGTGACGTAGTGAATTATGTGATTTTCGGGGTCTGTCGTGCCGTCGTATATCTTCACGTACGACGGCATTTTGAGGGTTTTGGGGATGGCATGTGAGGCCGCTTCTTCACTGTATGGTTGTTCTACGAATCGGCCAACGTCTCGTTTGGGTAGGAGTTTTGGGGCACCGGGTATCTTGTCGACCCTCTCCTGGCTCCTTCATCTGATCTCGTAGTGCCTTGTTTTCATTTTCCATTTCCTCCATCTTTCTCAATATGGCTGCAAGTGCATCGTTACTTGCATCAACTGTAGTGTTAGTGTTACCTGTTGGGTGGGGAGCGGTTTGGTCGTTGGTGGTAACTGCCTCTACTGGTGCACCGTTCTGAGCCGCTCCTTGAGTAGGCTTATCAAGGAAGTCATTCAGTGTACTTGTCAACCATGATTCTAGTAACTTTTTCACCGCTGGTGGCGCTTCCTCGGCTGTTGATGTGGAAACGTCTCTTTCTCGAACAACAGTTACACTTCCGTGGGGAGGGGGTGAACCGCTCCTTCCTGTCGTAACTCTGGGTGTGGCGTTTAGCTCTCCTCCATCGTTATCTTCGTCGATGGTATTCATGAGGTTAACAGTAATGTCTGCTATGGCCTTTAATCTTTCTTCTCCTCTTCCTGCCATTGTTAGTTTGTGCAGATGAAAAGGGATGGTGGTGTGCGTGTATGTGCTGTTATTTTCCTTTTAGATCTAATAGAAACTATATATTTTAACTAGAAAATCCCCATAGACGGCGCCAAATTGTTTTACCAAAAATCTGATAAATACTTCTAAGAGAGATTTGATAAGTAAAATGAAAGGTTAATCCTAGTTAAGCTTAATGACTCTCAGATCCGTAAAGGTGGTAATGGATGAGTGAGTTAAAGCATCGTAGTATTAAATTCCGAACAAAGATTCTGATGATGATCGACAATGAATATGCGAGTGAATATGTGGAGTAAATGCATGCAATGACAATAAATGTAATAATACAGAATAACTCGCCCCAAATGCCAAATGTGAGATTCAACTATCTCGTTGTCAGCAGTGCAAATGACAAGCAACGTGGATGAAACGTTGTGTTCTTGGATCTTGTATACGAAAATGTGTCTTTTAACTAGGGAACCAATAGAAAAGACAAGAAGTGTATATTCCTTTCAACAGTCAATATTACAAAGTGTTCTTTCAGCGAGTTTCGGATCCCCTTTTTCTCCCCTTTGTTTCCTATATATAGGGAACATTTGTTGGGGAACCCTAAAAAGTACAAAGGGAGGGAATATTCTATTCCCTTCTTCTAATCTAAAGCTATCCTACCGTTACTTTCGGCTTCTACCATCGACCTCGTCCAAGTTAGAACCTCCGGCCCAGCTGTTCCAAGCTTCGACCTCGGCCAATGACATCGTTACGCTTGGTCTAAATTTCGACTAATACAAACATTGATGTAATAAGTAACGTGTCATAATCTAACAAAATCGGTAGTTTAGCCTTCCGATCATTTATTCTTTGAGCAATTCACATATATTTTAATTTTTCTTAATCTGACAAAAATAATTAATGACTTTTACTATTATAGCGAGTAAAGTATATTTAATTTATTTTGATAACAAAGTAATTTTATAATTTTACTAGTATAATGAGTAAAATTCAGTAATCGGACATAAAATTTACCCCACATATTATAATCTAACTCCTTGTCCTAGTGCTAGTAGACAAAAGAGAAAGAACATATAAATCAGGTGTTTAATCGTCTTGGACTTCATTTTAGCTGTTCGTTCAATTACTAATTTGGAAATTACAAGTATTTTTTTTAAATCTATTTTTCTTATTCTTGGTAGCCCGAAAATACGGACAGAATTTGCGGGAAAAATAAAAGTATATACATTTCTTTGTGTAAGAAACCACTGCGACAAAGTACGATGATATGATTTGAGGACAAGAGAGCCCCTATGTGGGCCCGGTCCCGGGCCCGTGCCACGACGAGGTTAGTTTGAAAATAGAGAGCGCACTGCTGCATAAAACAGTGACTATTAATGAGAAACAAAACAAAAACATAGTCCAAAGGTAAAACAGTGACTTAACCCTGCCATCATAATCTCCTTTTGCACGACATTCGCCCACTCTCTCTCTCTCTCTCCTTTCAGTTTCAACCAAAAGGAAAAATGAAGTACTAATAATATTTGCAAAAAGCATTCCCATTTGGAATCTTCTTCTTATCTGCCCTCAACTAAAGCTCAAACTTTCGGTTCTGAAATTGCTTCGATTGGAAGTTTAGTTTAGTTTTCTGGTTGTAACGGAAATGGAGAAGCTTTATTTTTCTTGAGCTGTGAGTGAAACACAGAAAAATAGTCAGATAAAGTGATAGCTGAGTGTACTTCACGGCTTATGGGGTTTAAAGATTGATTCTGATCGACGCGCTTAATATTTGATAGTTTCTGTTAAGAAAGGGAAAGTTGAGTTTGGGTTTTTTTGAAGACTATGGCTTTTTCATCCATATTTTGCTGCGTCAAGGGTTCAGATCGGTATGTGCTTAAATTCGTTCAAAGCTATTACCTTTATTACTGTCCTAAATTTCTTAAATTCCGCCGGGTATTGTTCTAATTATGTTTTATTATAAGCTATTTTTACAATTTTTTCTACTAGAATGCTCTAAGTAGACACAAAGTTGCATTTATTGAGAAGAATAAATTGAACTGAAAGCCACTACTTGTATTTGAATTATTTCTTGCTGTAGCCTTCTCATTGTGTTAAATTTAGTGAACGCTGCCAATGGAAGTGCAGGAACCTCTATTATTTTTCCCTTTTTATTTGTGAATTGCTTTTCTATTTGAAATCTTCTTCCTCTTTTGTTTCCCCCCTTTTTTTGGTGAATTTATTTTCTGTTTGAAATAATACAGGAATGCGCAAGCGAAGAAGCAGCCAACATGGAGGGTTTTTTCTCTAAAGGAGTTGCACTCTGCTACAAATAATTTTAACTATGATAACAAGCTTGGAGAAGGTGGATTTGGAAGTGTTTATTGGGGCCAGCTCTGGGATGGATCTCAGGTAATTCATGTGGATTTCATTTCCCTTTAAAGTTAGCTCATCAAATTTTCCTCTGCAATAATTGTGAATATCTGCTGATTTATTGATTAAAAAGAAAAAAAAAACAGTCTATGTCTTCTCTTTGTTAACTGATTGGAACAATTATATGAAACATATTGTAGAGTTGCTGGAACACTATTGGTACACTTGAGTTTATTCCTATAGCATTGACTTAAATTCCACAATTAATTGCCATACAAAGAGTTGGACCCTGGTCATTCACTAGGATTTTGGGATCTCAGAGGAATCTTTCTAAGGTAGTTTGTCGTGAGTTTGTGATTGTAATTATGATGTTATTGATATAACAGGTTCCAAGTCCTAGCTGGTAAAGCGATGAATCTTGAAGATAATTCGGATTTTCCTTATGAGGTTGCTTGGGTGCTTAAGTCTAGAAAAACATTTAATGGTGTTTCAGTAGAAAGCTATAATTTTGGAATAGTTAGGTCCTATCCAGCTATAAGCACTTTTGAAATGTGGTACAGCTCAACCTTAATGGACGAGCATCATCAAAGTTACTAATAATTTTGATTTTGTCAACGCTTGCACGATGTTTTACTGGGTAGAGGATAAATTAAAGAGAAGAGATAACCATGGGTCTTGTATTCTCTAAGGAAAGGGACTCAGCTTTTTGAGAAAAAAAAGCTTAAGTTTTTTTAGCTCATCCCAGATGGACAGGAAGAAGTTACTAGATAGGAATTTACATTCTTCACTTTGGCAAATCTACTAAATAATTTCCCCTCTCCCCTTCATAAAACCAAATATAAGGTAAAGGACATATGGCTATGGAGAAACATCTATTTGATATCACCAGCAAACACCATATGATGTTAACATTCTTCTCTCAAATGTATGTTTGCTAATTAGAGTCACAATTAAGGTCACAACAATAGCAAAGAGGAAAACACGAGTTACTTCACTGCATCACAGTTTATTCTCAAATGAGGTGGCATTAGTAGTCAAAAGTTCATCTTTTTAAAAAAAAATTGGTCATTTCTTTTGCTCTATTCTTCTCCTCGTCCCGCTCTCTCCTTTTATGTTTATTTGACCCACTTTTGCAATTTCCAAATCATAAACGATACATAGAGCAAAGGAAATTTGGATTTCTTGTCCATCATCTAATGCAATGCTAAAACACGGCATGTATGCATTAGGCCTGGTATTCGAATGATGAAAATGAAATTCAGATATGGTTAAATGGGTTTAGAGACATTCCTAGACTGTTTTTGATCTAATAATCGTACACATTATGGTGATTTTACTGTGTTCAGTATTCGTCACTTAGAAACTTAAACTAAAAGAATTATGTGCATAGGAGCATCTTTCCACTTGAAACCGACTCAGAGTTTTGTATTTTCAATAATTGGTGCTTAAGAGTACATGAGCACGGCCTCCATCGGATTATTCAAATCACATCTTTGTTGGAGGCTGCAGGTAAGCTATTATGCTGACTTTTTGTTACATTGTGAAAAGTTATGAAGAATCTCTTCTTTATGTCCCTTTTCACTTAATTCAACCCAAGAAAAGAAAAGGATCTCTTATTTGTTTGATTCACTGGCCATCTCTCATCAGATAGGGAAAACCAGTATCAAGGTTGCTTAAAGAGATAATAAAATACAACTGTGTCTTTGAAATGTAGGTCCTTTTTCTCTGATCCAACTAATCTGGGTTTGCGCGGTGGTTAAATGATTGATAGTTTGGTCTGAATTGAAAGTTTGGAACTAGATGTTGAAATCAGCCGAAGTTAGGTTTGTTTGTGTGAAATGTGAAATACCATGGTTCACATCCAAATAGTGGCGACATTGCGTGAATTCTCCCCATTTGTATAATCCATGGTGGGTAGAGTTACCCCATACCTAAGCTGGGTAGTAGGTAATAGGTACCCATGGATTAGCCAAGGCGTGGACACTACCTTTATTGGGGGGAAAAGGCGGATTTAAGATCCCAATTTTCTCTTGCTTGTATTACTTTATGGTATTAAATCTGTTATTTGGTACTAATCATTCTTAAAACTTAGCTTTACAGGATAACTGTCGTCGCTGCTAATTCTTCCTTTCTGTAATCCTTATACTCGACCCATTTGTCTTAGGATCAGGACTTATTTAATTTTATATAATTCGAGATCTGTTGTGGTTATTCTTTCATGCTGCAATTTGATAATAACTTGCAATTCCAAATGGATGTTAGTGTACTACTTTGCCATATATTCCTCATTGTAATGTTCATGATTCTTTAGATTTCTCTGCAAAAGTCTATCACTGCTTCTCTTTCCTATCTCACTACTTCTCTAATATGATTTCCTGGTTTTCTTGTTTGTACTGCATTTATTCAGACTATCTAAAGCTCATGTCTATCTTCCAGCAACCAGTAATTATTCTCAAAACTGAGTCAAGTTCCTCTTTCTGTAACAAATATATTTTAAAATGAAACAATCATTCTAAAGCTTGAAGAAAAATTGTGTATTTTCTGCTGGATTCGTGTCATCTGTGTATAGAGACAAATACTGCATATATGCTAATATCGCTCTGGGGACAATGGATGCATCTACGCCTGCCTCTTGTGGACAACCCTCCCTCCCCCGAAACAAAAGGAAACAAGGTATAGAAATGAAAAAAAGGATGAACAAGAAGAAGAAGATTCTGCTAAAGGTCTGAAACCATAGAACGGAATGCTTCTGCTGAAAGTCTGAAGCCATGGAATGGAATGTTTCTGCTGAAAAATGAAGGTGGACAAAGCGCATATTATATTTCTGTTTGTGTGCGATGCGTGTCTTAAAAAGATTTATTTCTTGGACTAACATATTTCCTGGTGAATGCACATATAAAAGGAGGGAGGTGGACAGAGTGGTGTAGGCACGTTTAGAAGAGAGCTGACAGTGTCCGTGAGCCCGTGACTAAGAAAATATGCAAATTATATGTCCGTTTGTGTGCGTGTGCATTCACGTGTCTGCGTGTCTTAAAAGGATTCATTTCTTGAACTAACGTATTTCCTGACGAAAGCACATATAAAGAGGAGAATGAAAGACTCGCGAAATATCTTTAAATTGAAAAGACATCACGTGACATTGAAGTTTAAGTGCTTCCATATGATATGTGTATCTACAATAAGTTGTAGAACTTCACCTACTGCGCATGAACGTAGAGTTTATCTTGATGGATGCATATTTTCAGATAGCGGTCAAAAGGCTAAAAGTGTGGAGCAACAAAGCCGAGATGGAATTTGCTGTTGAAGTTGAAATTCTGGCTCGAGTACGACACAAAAATCTGCTAAGCTTACGTGGTTACTGTGCTGAAGGCCAGGAACGTCTGATTGTATATGATTACAAGCCTAATTTAAGCTTACTTTCTCATCTTCACGGGCAGCATTCTGCTGAAAGCCTTCTTGATTGGAAGAGACGAATGAACATTGCAATTGGATCTGCTGAGGGAATTGTGTAAGTATTTGTAACATCCTTGATCCTTCTTTCTGACTACCCCCCCTCCCCCCCCTCCCCACAGATGTTACAGGGTCTTATGTTTTCTCTTCATTTATTTGACTGTAATGTGTATGACAGCTATCTACACCATCATGCGACCCCACATATCATCCACAGAGACATCAAAGCAAGCAATGTACTGCTCGATTCTGATTTCGAAGCCCAAGTTGCTGATTTTGGATTTGCAAAGTTCATCCCAGATGGTGCAACACATGTAACCACAAGAGTAAAAGGCACTCTAGGCTATCTTGCACCAGAATATGCAATGTTAGGGAAGGCATCAGAGAGCTGTGACGTCTACAGCTTTGGTATTCTTTTGCTAGAGCTTGCTAGTGGCAAGAAACCAATTGAGAAGCTTAATCCAACTGTGAAACGCACAATCACTGATTGGGCTCTACCCCTTGCACGTGAAGGGAAGTTCAGTGAGCTTGCAGACCCAAGGTTGAACAGAAACTATGTGGAGGAAGAATTTAAAAGACTGGTTCTTGTTGCGCTCATTTGTGCTCATAATCGACCTGAGAAGAGACTGACAATGCTTGAGGTTGTTGAGCTACTGAAAGGAGAATCAAAAGAGAAGTTTGAGGCATTGGAAAATGACGAAATGTTCAAGATTCCTCCAGCTACGGATGATGATATGTTGACAGGAGCAGAAGATAATGCAGACGATGCTGCATCAGAGGAAAAAGAACCAAAACCAGAAATTGAAAAGGTAGAGGTATAGGCCAAGAGAATCTGGAACCCGGATTATTTGATTGTGGTTTGTTGATATTGAATTTGTGTAGGATTACTTGTGTTTTTCCGGGAAGATATACTGACATCCAGTACATGGAATGGAAGGTACTTTATTTGAACTCAAAGTATCTTCATTGGGTTGTGCAGGTGTGGATGTTTTTGTTGTGTTTGTCTTTGTGATTTCTCGTGTAATATGTTGAACACAAGAAACGAAAACTGTTTATATGGTGAATGGTGTTTGTAGGTCTTTCTTCAGGTCAGATTGAAATCAAAGAAGTATATTGATTTGACGTGGACTGCAAACTAAAGTAGTTAGCAGCCTACCAAGAAGTGATAAATTGTTCACTGCACCAACTGAGTCGATATTTGATCTTAACATACTCTACTGAGAGTTGAAATATGCTGTAAACTGTTAACATTGGCGCAATCTATATTCTATTAATTGTTATTATTATTCTTATTATTATTATCATTGTTATTATTATTCTTATCATTATTATTATCATTGTTATTATTATTCTTATCATTATTATTATCATTATCATTATTATTATTATTATTATTATTATTATTATATTATTATTATTATATTATTATTATTATTATTATTATTATTATTCTTTTTAGTATTATTATTATTATTATTATTTTAGTATTATTATTATTATTATTATTATTTTTAGTATTAGTATCATTATTTTTATTATTATTATTATTATTTTTAGTATTATTATCATTATTATTATTATTATTATCATTATTATTATTATTATTATTATCATTATTATTATCATTATTATTATTGTTATTATTATTATTATTATTGTTATTATTATTATTGTTGTTATTATTATTATTATTGTTATTATTATTATTATTATTGTTATTATTATTATTATTATTATTTTTAGTATTATTATTATTATTATTATTATTGTTTTTAGTATTAGTATCATTATTATTATTATTATTATTATTTTTAGTATTATTATCATTATTATTATTATTATTATCATTATTATTATTATTATTATCATTATCATTATTATTATTGTTGTTATTATTATTATTGTTATTATTATTGTTATTATTATTATTATTGTTATTATTATTGTTATTATTGTTATTATTATTATTATTATTGTTATTATTATTGTTATCTATATAGAATAGGAGAAGCAAAAGCACCGTATTAAGACAAATGTCATAATCATAAAAAGTCAAGTGGCATTGTTAAGACAAAATAAACTACCTTTCTAACTATGTTTTTGAACTTTAAATTTTGTTTTGCATATGGTGTTTATTGACCTAGAGAAGGCGTATGACAAGGTCCCCAGAGACGTCCTTTGGAGGTGTCTGGAGGTGAAAGATGTGCCTGTGACTTACATTAGGGCGATAAAGCATATGTATGATGGAGCTATGACTTGGGTTAGGACTGTGAGAGGTGACTCAGAGCTTTTTCCGGTGGTTATGGGGTTACACCAAGGATTGCGCTCAGCCCGTTCTTATTTGCCCTGCTGATGGACGCACTGACACACCATATCCAAGGAGAGGTGCCATGGTGTATGTTGTTCGCTGATGATATAATTCTAATTGATGAGACGCGAGGCGGCGTTCATGGGATACTGGAGGTATGGAGGCAGGCCCTGGTGTCTAAAGGTTTCAAGTTGAGTAGGACTAAGACGGAATATGTGGTGTAAGTTCAGCGATGTGACAGGAGAAACAAATGTGGAGGTCAAACTTGACTCACAGGTAATCCTCAAGAGAGAAGTTTTAAGTACTTATCCAGGGAGATGGGGAGATCGACGTGGATGTTACGCACCGTATTGGGGTGGGGTGGATGAAATGGAGGTTAGCGTCTAGAGTCCTGTGTGACAAGAATGTGTCGCTGAAACTCAAAGGTAAGTTCTATAGAGCGGTGTTTAGACCGACCATGTTATATGGGGCTGAGTGTTGGCCAGTCAAGAATTCACATATCCAGAAGATGAAAGTAGCAGAAATGAGGATGTTGAGATGGATATGTGGGCACACTAGGCTGGATAAGATTAAGAATGAAGATATTCGGGAGAGGGTGGGCGTGGCTCCGGTGGACGACAAGATGCGGGAAGCGCGACTTAGATGGTTCAGACACGTGCAGAGGAGAAGCCTAGATGCCCCGGTTAGGAGGTGTGAGCGGTTGGCTTTGACATGTACGAGAAGAGGTAGAGGACAACCCAAGAAGTATTGGGGCGAGGTGATCAGACAGGACATGACGCTGCTCCAGATTTCCGAGGACATGGCTTTTGATAGGAAGGTGTGGAGGTCGAGCATTAGGATTGTAGGTTAAAGGATAGTCAAGCACTTTTTCTCTTTGTCCCTGTGAGTACCTAATATTTGCTCGCTTCTAATTCTCCTACAAATACTAATATTTGTATGATTTTTAGTTATTTGTGCATTTTATTGGCATTCCTTTATTAAAAATACCAAAAATAGCTTTTACCTTTTGTTCGTATATTTTAGTTTGCATTTTAAAATTATATATACCAAAAAGATTTTCTTTTTACTTGTATGTTTTCTTTAGGACTAAATACGATAATTAGGGGTTAAGGGATTGTGCTAGTGTACTTTAATTGAAATTGAGCCATATTGGCCCAAAATTAGAAGCCCAAACAACTCACAAACCCGGTCCGCATAGGGCTGCCAGGAGAGGTTCCAAACGACGGTTTTGGATCAAAATTACGTGTTTCATTTAAGAAATATAAAGACTTGATCTCATCCATCCATAATCTTTGATCCAATGACCGTCATTTATTCCCTTTGAGGTATAAAAGCCTTTTAAAATTCGATTTTTTGCCATTTCTCTCAAAATCCAAACCCTAGAGACCCTCTCTCCTCTTTCTCAAGCTGCCGCCCCTCCTCACTGTCACCACCGTGCACCGCCCCGGTGGTGCTCCAAACACCACCAAAATTTCACCCCCTACTCATCTCAATCTCCTCTTTTTGAATCCAACACCCAAATTTCCTAAATCTCTCTCCATCCTCACGAATCCCATTTTGGCCGAAACCCTAGCCCCAATTTCTTTTGAAATTAGTCAACTTCTAGCCATTCCCATCTCATAATACACACATATTTGGACACAACTCTTGAAGAACTACTGATTCATGTTAGTTTCGACCCAATACTTCCACTCGGCGCTGCCGTTCACCACCCCACTGTCGTACCTCAACCCTCACCGCTGACCCCTCGCCTCGCTGCCACTGCCTCTCATTTCTCTCATCACACTGGCCTCAGGCAAGGTTTTGTTGTCGATTTTCATCGAAACTAGCCGTTTTGATGAAAATCAACACTAGAAGCTTGCTTGAGCTGTACCACTGTCCCGCTATGTCTCGCTGCCTAATAGCTGCTACGCCACCATTGTTCAGACACTCAAATTGGGTAAACTCGAGCCTTAATGCTTTCCTCCATTTTTTGGATTTTCTATTTTCCTGTCATTTGCTTGTAGTTCTGTCATAGTTGATCTGCGGTCAGTGATTCGTGTTAGTTTCATTGATCATCAATGTTAGCGGTTCACTTAATATTTTCGAATCATGTACTTAGTCGTTTGTTTAGGTTTCTATTAATCGTTGTTCAATAGCTTACCAATGTTCATTTGAGTTGTATTTCAGGTAGTGTTTCCTGATTCCAATCATCTGCTGTTTAGTTCTCATAAATCGATTGTCTTTAGTTTAGTTTGTTTGAATATTTAGCTTGATTACATATAAGCCTTGTTTCTGTTTTGCTAGTTCTTAGTTGGTTTAAGTTTGAGTATATAAGATGCATTTCAGTCATGTGTAGATAAAAACTGAATACATGAGTTTAAAGTACATGGTTGTTGGGTATTTTACTGTTTAAACATGCTAGAAAAATAACTGATCTGCTTTATGTCAGAATTTGGTGAAAAATGGATTGTTTTGGCACACAAAAGTTAGTATTTTTGGACAGATTTTTGGTGAACCAAAATCTGTCCAAAAGGACTTATTTTTCCTACTTAAAGAGGTCATTTTTTCAGACTTAAGGACACAATCTATCACACAGTTGCTGGGTATTTTGCACACTAAAAAATCCAGCTTTGAGAGTAAAAAAAAACATCAGCTTGAACATCCATATAGTAAGCTGAAATCGTGAGCTTTGGGAGGAGTATCTTGAGTGTAAAATCGTTTCAGAGAAATAGGAGAACACTTAGAGCTTTTGATGGGTTCCTTCTCTTTCAAAATCTGTTGTTTCCCTGAGTTTTAAGCACTTCTTTGCTTTTGTTTCTGCTGCTGGTTCTATTTGTTGGTCTCAAGTAGCTTTGATATCAAAGGTTTTCTCGCTGTCTCTTCTCGTTTTTCCGCATTAGGTATTCTCCTTTACCTTTACGAGTATAAATCTTGAATGAATTTATGAAACATGCGTTTGTTTTAGCTTTCTAAATCTTGTTGGACTGTTTGAAATATGCTTTAAGTGACTGATAAAGTGTATGTTTAAATATTGAAATCCATTTGTATGAACTTGCCTTCTTATAGGCCTAAATAATGAAGGTATAGAAGCTTTGTAATTGTTCCTGAAAAACGTTATTTCTATTGTATCTCAAGAGCAAAAATGGAGGAATACAGTAGGAGAATTTTATTTGATTTCAATGAGCTTTATCATACTCTAATGGTGGATTTTTAAGTGCAAAATTGTTTATTAGCAAACTCTTATTGGTCTTTGTGTTTAACAGGAAGGTTGTAGATGTAGAATTTTGAAAAGAATCCATCTTTGTTTTCCAAGATCTAAGATCTGAAGTTAGCAGGGAAATAATTTTCTCTTAAAAATTCTACTTCTTACTATTCTACCATTTTAATAAATATGCTTTCTGTTATGGTGGATTCTCTTTAAAAGTCTAGACACTTTTCACTCCTTTTTATAATAGTTGAGATCATGAACAACTGGAACATGGAAGATTCGCTTATGTTGCTGAGTCATATAATTAAAATGGGGCAATCCATGCTAAAGTAGTTTAAGATGCAATAATGTGATAATATTGCAAAGAAAGTTCATCTCATGTGTAGTTCCTTTTATTTCTCCTTCTTTTATGATTAAGTGTTTATGTTATTTTTGTACCTTCCATTCATTGTGATGTGTAGGCATAAATCTGTGAACTAATCAGGAGCCAAGTAATTTTTAAGAAAAAAAGTCAATAAAAGACATGTGCAGTGATTAATCCATCCGAACATATTTGGGCTACGGGGGTTTAATTCAAGAACAATTAATTTCTAGGCCAACAACCTGAAACCTTGCGAGGCCCAATAATTTGACTAAGTTAGCCCATATCCTTTCAAGGCAGTCAACTGCCAAGTAATTTCAAGTGCTGGCCATATTATATCAATAATTAAAATCAGCCTTTTCTTTTCTCACCAGCAATGCTTGCTTAATTCAATAGTCTAATAAAATAATCATTGGTAGGCAAATATTAGGCGCACTTTAACTTTTTCGTTCACGGAATCGCTTGCGTATCGTGATGTTTAATATTCAATAAATTAATTCAATAATCTCATAGCATACCCATTAGTTTTAGCAAATTATTAATTAGAATCGCGGATTCGTTTGCGTAGTGCGATAGTTAATTTTTAATTAATTTCTTTAAATGTAGTAACTTTGTTTTTTTTTCAAAAGTAATAATATACTAATAATTTTCGTCATAACTGCGGATTCGCTTGCGTAGTGCTGTTATGATAAAATTAATAAATTTCGTCTTGATCATGCATTCGCTTGCGTAGCGTGGTTATGATAACGTAATTTATCCAAAATTATTTTCCTTGATAAATCTAATAATCAAGAAGTAAAAGTGGATAGGTGAAACATGAAAATCTTATAAATCACAGTTTTTTCTAAAATTAATTCAAAGCCAAATTTTAAGTCAATAAAGTGACCGTGCTAAAACCACGGGACTCGGGGAATGCCTTACACCTTCTCCCCGGTCAACAGAATTCCTTACCCGAACTTTATTTTTGCGGACCGATAAAATAGAGTCAAACTTTCCTTTGACTAGGAATTCAAATAAAAGGTGACTTGGAACACCCAAAAGAAAAAAAAAATTCCAAGTGGCGGCTCTGTACATAAAATAATCCCTACTCAAATTTGTCACTTCAATTGGAAAAATCCTTTAACCCACAATAACACATATCTTTCTGGGGGTATAAAAGGGGCATGACAGCTCTGGCGACTCTGTTGGGGACAACCAGAATTCGAGCTTGTACATGTTGACCTTTTTATTTGGCTTTATTAATTTTGTATATATTGTGATTTATTTTTGGCTAATGTGCTACCCGTTCGTTTTTACAACTTTGATATTGTTGAACTGTACATATAAACTGTCTTCTCACGCACTCCCCTCTGAGTCTTCTTGAAATTAAAATTGGGCTTTTGCTTGACATAACCCGCTTTCTTTGAGATAGCCGAGGTGCTTGTCACCTGGTGAAGGATTTTAGTCACACATGTTTTAGGCGGGGAGCACCACCAGCTAAGTCGGAAAGCAGTGTTATCGGTACAGTGACCCTCCTCGGCTCGAGTTGTCCGCTCGAGTAAGCCAGTCTAGATACCTTCTCTAATAGGATTTAAACCTAGAAGAACTAACCTCGTGCTAGATATCCCTAGTAGGTTCGCTTTATTTGCATCATATGCATTTGACTTAGCGAAACTCGACACAAGGGCCAGGTTCGTATAAGACAAGTACCCTCTTTGAGACCATCATGTTCACTTATGTGCTACTTGTTACATCATTTGGAAGGCTTGCTTGCATTGTCGATTGGGTTTAGAAAATTAATTGAGCGGAACTATTTTATTTTTTAAAAAAGAGGAAGAATCTTTCTCCTAGTTTAGTACAAATAATCCTTTTTTTACTAAGATTCTGTAGTCTGGCATGAGGTGTAAAGATTAATTTTCATAAAAATCAAAAGAGAAGAATAATCAGTTTCACCGAACTACACGGGTTTGATTCTCACCGGATGTAAGATACGTAAGCAACCACCATCTGGTTCAGCCTACATTTTTCAAAAAAAAAAAAAAGATCTCAAAATTCTACATGTGCGTAAAATTTTCCTGAAAAAATGCTATTTTTGGTCACTTTTTACTGCTTTACCTCGTATTCCGGCCGTTTTGCCAAGACAACCTTAAATCTTCCTTGGAAGTGCTGAAGGGTCATTTTTTGTAAAATAGCTGTTTTGTCCATCTTTTGTTCGCCTTTTACCATTTTGCCTTTATGTCTGACCATTTTTTGTCGAGATTGTTTAAAACCTTCCGCGGAAGTGCCGAAAGACTGTTTTCGCCAAAATAACCATCTTATCTATTTTTGTGTGGTTATATATGCCGAGACAACCTTTGAACCTCTCTCGGGAGTACCGAAGGTTCATTTTCGTTAAAGTAGCCATTTTGTTTATTTTGCCTATTTTTTTTTGTCTCCATGCTTAGCCGTTTTTACCAAAAAATTCTTTAAGACTTCTATGGAAGTATCAAAAGGCCGTTTTCATAATAATAGCCATTTTTCTACTTTTTATGTCTGCTAATTTCAAAAATAGTAAATAGATCGAGTCCTAAATGGTATTTTTTTAAAAAAATAATAAAATAAAATAAAAGGAATAATCAGAATTTTATATAGCTTAGGAAAGTCCTGACCACTATTTATATTATTCTTAGGTTCACCATGCATTCTCCACAAAGAAGCAGTCAGAAAAGGGTAAGGGACAAGACACCTCCTATGTTCTTGATAAGAGATAAGACCCCGAGTAGTCTCTGTAACTAGTGGGCTAGTTTCACGAAATGGGAACTGTAACGACCCGGTCGTTTTAAGTGTTAGCGCCCCGATCCCCTAATAACTACCTTCCCCATGTTTATTTCTGCTTTTGGGACTTGTCGGAATGATTAGTCGTGAATTTCGGAGAGTTTTTGGACACATAGTCCCTATATATGAGTTTAAGCTTTAGAAATCGGACCGTAGTTGGAACTGTGGGAAGACGGGCCCGGAACGAGATTCCTTCGACTCCGTTATATTCATTGGGTGATTTCAAAGTTAGGAGTGTGTCCGGAATGTGTTTTCGAGGTCTGTAGTAGATTTAGGCTTGAATTGGCGAAAGTTAGAATTTCGACGATTTCGGCCGATAGGTGAAATTCTGGTATCGGGATCGGAATGGAATTCTGAGAGTGGCTATAGGTTTGTAGTGTCATTTATGACATGTGTGTAAAATTTGAGGTCATTTGGACTAGTTTTGACGTGTTTCGGTATCAGTTGTAGATTTTGGAAATTTCATAAGTTCTTAGGCTTGAATCCATGCAAAATTGGTGATTCTGATGTTATGTGATGCGTTTTGAAGGCTCGACTAAGTTTGGATAAGGTATTAAGACTGGTTGGTAAGTTTGGTTGAGGTCCTGGAGGCCTCGGAGATGTTTCGTGTGATGACCCAAGGGATCATTCTGTGAAATTAGACTCTGTTCTAGGCTTAATAGCCCTAAAAAGGTTAATTTTAAATAGCTCAATTTGCATGCGCATTCCGGGCGTGAAACCGGAAAGCTTTTATGTGAAAATATGAGAAATAGTAATTTCTAGAGTTAAAATTTTATTAAAATTGACTTTGGTCAACATTTTGAGTAAACGGACCCGGATTCATGTTCCGACAATCCTGGGAAGTCCTCAGTAAAATATGGGACTCGGGCGTATGCCCGAAAATGAATTCCGAGGTCCCAAGCCTTAGAAATCAATTTTTGAAAGAAATTATTTTTCTGAAATATTAATGAAATAAAGAAAAGAATTTATGTTTGAAACCGTTGGTATCGGGCCCGTATTGTGGTTCTGGAGCTCGATACAGGTTTATTATGATATTTAGGCCTTTCCTGTGAAATTTGGTAAAAAACGGAGTTCGTTTGACGTGATTCGGACATCTGGTTGATAAATAGTGAACTTTAAGTGTTCTTGAGATAATGAGTTTTGAGGTTTAATTCATAGTTTTACATGTTATTTTCATGATTTGATCGCACGAGCAAGTCTGTATGATGCTTTTAAACTTGCGTGCATGTTTGGTTTAGAGCCTCGTGGGCTCAGGTGAGTTTCAAATAGGTTTGAGTTGTGTTGCGCTCATTCTTTCTTATGCTTCGACGTCGTTTCTTCAAGCATAAATGATATCATATTGATTAAATGAGCTCCGATTTCTGTTTTGAATGAAGTATTAGATCCGTATTGTAATTACGGACCCGTAGCAAAAAGAATCATCGAATTTGGACATCGTATGGGGATTTTATGGTCATTTTACTAAGGTTGCCAGATTTTTCAGGTTAATTACGAAATTGCCGCTGACGGCGTATTAAAAATCTGCACTATTTGCAAATATTAAAACCTACATATCTCCTTCATTATAAGGTCAAATTGAGTGATTCAAAAGCCTAACTTGACTATAATTTCACAAGAAATTCATTGGAGACATAAAAATCGAGTTTCGGCATCGTTTGGCATGAGAAACGAGACAGAATAGCTGGCAGAAAATATATATAAAACGAGCAGACTTCTTCTTCTTCTTCTTTAAATTTTCGAACCCCAAAGCCCTAGGAACGAATTTCTTCACCAAAATATCACCCCCAAGTTATAGGTAATCAATTCTAAACTTTACTCTTTCAATTACTCATTATTTTTCATCACTTTTAAATCAAAAATTAAGAATTTTCATGGTAAAAATTGAGGGTTTGTGTAGAATTAGAGAATTTTGTAAAAACTGAATTTTTACCTCGAATTGAGGTCGGATTTCGAAACTAATTGTATATTTGGGTTCGTCGGTGAATGGGTAAACGTAATTTGGTTCGAACCCCGAGTTTAGACCAAGCGGGCCCGGGGTCGGGTTTTTATTTTTTTTTAGAAAACTTAGGAAAAATTATAATTTTCAGTAAAGTTAGTTCCTTTAGCATTAATTAATGATATTAAGTTAATTATGATTAGATTCGAGTGTATTGGAGGTGAATTCAAAGGGAAAAGCTATAATTGAGCAGTGAGTGGCCTGCGAATTTTAGGTAAGTGTTTGGTCTAACTTTGACTTGAGGGAATAGGAGTCCGCACTTGTTTGCTATGTGAAATGCATGTGTGTGGTGTATTGGTGAGGTGACGAGTATCTATGCACCACCAAATGGTCTGTTAAACATGATCCCTTCCCTATTCCCAAGTTAATTGATTCCTGGCTTAATTGTTCTGTGTTCATTATTGTTTCTACGATTACTTGGCCTTATTCCGTTGTTGTTAAATATTGTTGTGGTTATTTTGGAAAGATTATTGTTTGTTTATTTGGTTCCCTTGTGGTACAAAACGGTTTAGTAGTTTGGCATTGTTTTTACGAGGCACATATATATTTATGTTCCTGTTGCTTTCATTTTTGATAATATTGGGGAAGTTATGAGAATTGCAGTTTAACTGTCTTAGGACTGTTGAGGTTTACGTGGCTATTTGATATCAATCGATTATTACCAATTGTTGTTGCAAGTGTGTTAAAAGTGTTGGTTGTTCTCTTGATTCTATTACATAAAGATTGAGCTGGGTTGACAACGTTACGGTGTTTACATATATTCTGGTTGGTTTTATTGTAAAATGATATTGGTTGAAGCTTACGATCTATACCGTTTTCTGTTTGCAATTGTTGAAATAAAGGTGTTATGAAAGGCTTGGCCTGAACTGTGAAAGCTTTTGATGAATAAACAAAATTGATTGTGATAAGAGGGCTGTGATAAGGGGTTGTGATAAGGGTGGATAATTGATTGTGATACGGGTGAACAAATTGATTGTGATATTGTGAATAGGTGGGATCGGGTTGCATGCCGCAACAAGACAATGATAACGGAGAATATGCATGTTTTACTGTTCATAAAATAAAGGTTGGAACACTCATTGTTTTATTGTCATTATTTCATATTCTGCTTTTACTGTTATTTAAAGTGAAACTTGTTCTGTTTACAATTGTCGAGACATAAATATTGTGAAAGGCTTTGACTTGAATTGTGAAATTATGAATAAATTGATATGATATGTCTGGTGAGAGCGGATTGCACGCCGCAACAAGGAGTGATAAGGGTGGACAGGTGGGATCGGGTTACACGCCGCAACATGAGTAATAAATGTGATATATTTAGGAAGGATCAATAAGCGTGGACAGGTGGGAGCGGGTTGCACGCCGCAACAAGGAGCGATAAGGGAGGAGATTTATATTTTTACTGATTTTCAAAGAAAAACAAAGATGTGAAAAATTACTATTTTATATTACTATTTTTCATATTTTGGCACTACTTTTATTTAAAGTTAAAGTTTGGAAACTTGAAAATTATTTGAGAGTTGGTTATAGCTGAGGCATTGTTGTTGCAGTACTTAATTATTTGTTTAGATTTCCTTCTTGCTTTATATTTATTGTCTCAGTTATATTTTTCTTGTTCATGTAGAATTATTTTATTGTGTTATTGTATATATTATTGTCACAAGTTATATGTTGTTAATGCCCCGCCGTAGCCTCGTCACTACTTCGTTGAGGTTAGGCTCGATACTTATTCAGTACATGGGGTCAGTTGTACTGATACTACACTCTGCACTCTTTTGTGCAGATTCAGGTACTAACCAGCAGTAGAGATTTTTAGAGCAGCCATCTATTTATTTCAGAGACACGAGGTATATCTGCCGGCGTTCGCAGATCCCGAGAGTCTTCTCCTATTTTTATAAAACTGTTTTCGTATATTCAGAACAGTTACACTATTTCTTTCATCCCAGTGATTGTAGTATTCTTTAGTAGTTCGTAGGGGTGTGGAATCGAATCGGTTTATCGATAAATCGAATAGATTATTTGTTATCGATTTATTGATTTCGATTCCGAAATTTTTTTTATCGAGTTATCGATTTCGATTTCGATTTTGTCCACTTCGCTTATCGATTTATCGATAGGATATACTAAAAATACAACTATACCCTTATTCTATAATACCCCTAACTTATTATTTTCACTTTCCTTTACCCTAACAACTACAACCTAATAATTAAAACCAGACGGCCAGTCATATAGAAGCCAAGAAGCCAGAACCCTATTTTCCTCCCTAATCCCTAATTCCTCCTCTTCAAGACTTTCGAGTTCCGTCGACGGTCGAGTGTCGACCACAGTACCACCACACCATACACCAGTACACCACCCTATTATTCCTCTTCAAAGTTCAGAGACTTCCGAGTTCCTTGTTCACTGGTTCAGTTCTTGAGTTCTTCAGTTAGCCAATTCATGCAAAAGTCGTTCTTACAAATTGTTCACTGGTTCAGTTCTTCAGTACATTGCCGGCTGCGAGAACTTCAGTTCTTCACTCAAAAACCTCACTGAAGTTTGGGTTCCGAGATCTTCACTCAAAATTCCTCCTTTCTTCCATAGATCTGGTAATTCTCTTTCTCCAAATGGGTTTTCTCGATTTTTTTTTACTTGCAAGTAGCTGATTACCGATATGCCTCTAAATGTANAATCTATTTCGCTGGTCTATTTCAAGATGAGGTAGTTTGTATTTCTGTCTGTCCGAAGAGGGGGAAATGAAATCTGAGTTAGTTAAATCCGATTTCTGGCAGTCCGAATAAATAAATTAGCAAAAAATAGGAATATACTCTAATACGTTGCAATTTCGCATCATAAATGCCATTTTTTCTTGAATTTCAATTAACTTCTTTAATTTTATTTTGATATGTAGATTGAAGAGCAAGGAGTGTTGAGTTTTGACTTCGTCTTGCTTTGCTTCATAGTTCATTCAACTCGTTTAAGACTGTAAGTTACATTCTTCATTCACTTCACATGGCTGAAAATGATAAAATTGATAAAGTGACCGATGAAAGTAGAGGTTCCAAGTCTACTGCTGCAACTACTCACTTGATAGTTACAAAACAAAGGAAAAAACGATCTCGGGCATGAGATTTTTTTTGAAGAAAAAGTTGATGCTAAAGGAAATAATAAATTTGTATGTAGATTTTGTGGACAAGAATATTTTGAGACAAAAAGCAAAAGTACGACACAAATGAATAGTCATATCGATAAATGTCCAAAGAATCCTTATAAAGTTGAAAAAGGTCAAAAACTATTACAGTATCAAAAATTACCGGGGGTAATAAAGATGGTCTTATTCCATGGAAATTTGATCAAGAAGAGTGTAGGATGGCTTTGTGTCGTATGGTGATTTTTGATGAACTTCCATTTAGTTTTGTTGAGAAGGAGGGCTTTAGAAACTTTATGAAAGTGGCACAACATTGTTTTCATATTCCTTCCCGTACTACTGTTACACGGGATTGTTTTGCTCTTTTTAATGTGGAAAAAAATATATTAATGAAGTATATTAAAGGAACAAGTCAAAGAGTAAGTCTTACCACTGATACATGGACTTCTATTCAAAAAATTAACTATATGTGCATCACAGCCCATTGGATTGATAGTGAATGGATTATGCATAAAAGAATTATTAACTTTTCTCCAATTACTAGTCATAAAGGTGAAGATATGGCTAGGTGTATTATTGATTATTTGCGTGAGTGGGGTTTGCAAAAGATCTTCACTGCCACAGTTGACAATGCTAGTTCAAATGATGTGACCGTGGAGAAGTTGTCTGACAAATTAGATGATTGGGGAACCAATTCCATGAATGGTTAACACCTTCACATGATATGCATGGCACATATTGTAAATCTTATTGTGAAAGATGGTATAAAAGAGTAAGGTATTTCTATTTCTCGTGTTAGATGTGTAGTCAGATACATTAGACAGTCTCCTGCTAGATTGAGGAAGTTTCAAGAATGTTGTGGAAGTGAAAATATTGTCAAGAAGTCTTTATGCTTAGATGTTCCTACAAGGTGGAATTTCACCTACTTGATGTTGAGCAGGGCTATTGAATATGAGCGTGCAATTAAAGAATATTCTGATAGTGATACCAGCTTGTCACGTTATCTTATGTTTGAAGCCATTTAAGATGGAAAGCCTGTAGGTATTCTTACAAGAACTGATTGGGATGAAGTAAAGAGAATTGCACAATTTCTTGAAATATTTTATAATCTCACTTTGAAGGTGTCCGGGTCACTTTATGTAACATCGAATGCTCATTTTATTGAAATTGGTCAAGTTGCTGTTTACTTAAATCGATTAATAATAACTGAAGATGAACTTTTGAGTGAGATGGCATTAAGTATGTGGAAAAAATTTGAGAAGTATTGGGGTGAACCAAAAAAAATGAACAAAATGATTTTCATTGCTTGTGTTTTGGATCGTCGCTACAAGTTTACTACTGTTAGTTTTGTACTTAAGAAGATGTTTGGAGATGATGAAGGGACAATTATTGAAAAAGAGGTTTATACTTATATGAGTTCATTGTTTAATGAGTATGTCTCTAAGTCGGTTTCAAAAGATACTGGTGGTAAAGTTTCTACCTCTTTACCAAGCTCTTCATTCAGCACAATGGAAACTTCAACTGGTTTAGGTGCACTCTTAGATGAAATAAGGAAACATAAAGCCGCAAGTGGAGGTGTGGATTCTAAAACATAATTGGAAAAGTATCTTGCAGAAGATCCTGAAAATGAAAGACCGGACTTTGATATCTTGGCTTGGTGGAAGGTGAACTCACCTAGATTTCCTATTCTTGGTAAGATGGCTCGAGATGTGCTTGCTATTCCTATTTCAAGTGTGGCATCTGAAAGTGCATTTAGCACCGGAGGGCGTATTCTTGACCAATTTAGGAGTTCATTAACTCCTAAATTGGTTGAAACTCTAGTGTGCCTTCAAGATTGGCTTTGAAGTGAATCACTTCCTGTAAATGTTGAGGAAGATTTAGATTTTGTCGAGACACTCGAGGAAGGTATGTATATTTGAATTAATTTTATTGTATTTCTTAAGATAGTTAACTAATATATTAATTGCTTGACTTGTTAATATATATTCTTATTAGATTTTACTAATCTTGACAAAGAAGCTTCCACCGACGATGTTTGCTAGAGTTTGTTAGCTGCTATGTAAGTTCTCCATTTTAAATAATATACTTGTAAAAGAATGTGATGTATTACAAAGTTCTTAATATTTTTCTTAATTTCTTTCAGGTCTAAAGCTTGAGTCCCATTACTGATGCTCCAATGATCCAAGCGGGACTGATATTTTAGTTCGTTCAAACCCATGATTCTTTTACTGAATTATACAAGATGGGTTGATTTATATTGAGAAATTTGGTGTTGGTGTAAGTTAAAGATTGGATTTTTTTTCAGTTTCTTGGTTCAATTCAAATGGTTTGATTCGGTTAACCAGCAGCATCTCTAATACCAGCACTCCAGCAGCATCTAAACTCCCGATTCTCTAATACCAGCAGCATCTAAACTAGATGTTTGGACAACTGCTTCAAGAGTATCAGTTGCGACATATCGTGCACCTATTAATAATAGAATAGTATTGTGAATGTTTTGGATGGTGCAACTGATACAAGTGTTAAAGAAAAGAAAAAAGTTGGGCAGTCGCAAAAAATTGCAGCACCTGGAGTTCCTTCTGTTGTTTTTGCCACCTATGGTGCTCGATTGGTGTCTCACGAGCTATCAACTACTGGAATTGCAGCAGTTGTGAATAATGTTTCTCAGGCATTAGAGGTGGAAAATCAGGCTTCTGGAGCTTCTACAAAACCATGGGACAATGGTGTCTAGCAAAAAAGGCACTCCAAACAAGAACAAGATGCAACATGTTGAGCAGATTTCCAGAAATTCTAATTCTTTTGTTGCTCTTGGCAATGGGAGTGATGATGCGCATATTTCCAGAAATTCAATATTGATGGGAATATTGATTACCTAATAACCTTAAAATATGGTTCCATTAACCATCAATTAGTTCTAGTTTCAAGCAGTAACAAAGGAGACAGAAGCAGCGATAAATTGCCAAGTTTTCGGGTGTTCGAGAAAATGCGATAAATAGCAGCAGGGCAAAACTGTTAAAGGGGGATCATGTACTTAGTTATAGCACTCCTACGCTTCAAAATTATTGGTGTAGTCGATAACCGAATCGATAAGCCCCAAAAAATCGATAAATCGAAATTGAAAAAATTGAAACCTTATTGAAACGATAATGATAAGCATATGTACAAATCGATAATCGATAAGTAATTATCGATAAGGGTCAAAATCGAATCGATAAATCGAATGCACACCCCTAGTAGTTCGTGAATTATGACACCAGACTCTGGGGTAGTTCTAGATCTATTATATGATTAGTTCGTGATTCGTTTTTATTCAATTGTTTATTATTTTATCTTTGGAAATCATGTAAATTAAGTTTACTTTAAATTTATTTATTGATGCTTAAGAAAAAAATAAAAGGAAATTAGCTACTCAAATTCTAACATTGGCTTGCCTAGCAAGTGTGGTGTTAGGCGCCATCACGATCCCTAAGGTTGGGAATTTTGGTCGTGACATTTCAGATGTTCAACGGTATTGGTTTTGAACTTAAAAACCAGCTGAAGCATTGCTGGTACTGGTGTTTCGCAACTGCGGAAGGGGAGCCGCAGGTGCGGACACTCAGGTGCGGAGGGGGCCATCGCAGATGCGGAATTGGCCTGGGTCAGCCAGGCTCGCAGGTGCGGCAAGAGTTCCGCAAATGCGGCCCAGTGATCGCATGTGCGATTCCAACCCACTTAAGGTATTTTCACACCTGCGATGTATTTTCTGCAGGTGCGGGACCGCATGTGCGGTCCAAGGGGCGCAGGTGCGGGATCGTTGGGCAGTTTATACCAAATTTGAGGGCTTGAAATTCATATCTTCTAAAAACGATTTGGAGCTCGGGATTAGGCGATTTTGAGTGGGTTTGGAGGAGAAGATTCATAGGTAACAATTTCTAAACTTATTTCACTTGTATATCATTAATCTATAGCAATTTCTTCCATGCAATCAATAAATTTGGGTGAAAAATCATGAAAATGGGAGGAAGATTTCCCAAAATAGAAATCCGAGAATTTAATGAGATTTTGACGTCGATTTTCGATGATTCTTGTTCGAGTGAGTTCGTGAGTGAATGGGTGTTCTAAATTTTTAACTTTCACTCATTTCCGAGACGTGGGCCCAGGACACCTTTTGGGCAATTTTCCTAATTTCGCACATTAGCCTTGAACTAATTAGCTAAATCGATTTCTTACAATGATATTTACATTATGAAACTGAATTGAATAGATTTAGGCCTTTCAGAGTCGGTTACTCGTCGCAAGAGCGTGGTTTTGAATTGAGTAGAGAAGTCGACGTAAGTGGCTTGCCTAACTCTGTGTTGGGGACTTCCCCTTAGGTTGTTTTGATACTATTTGTTGTATGGGCGCCGTGTACGTGAGGTGACGAGTATGTGCACGGGCCATTGTTGCTAAAATTCCATTTTTCCTTCCATAACATAAATCATTTCACTCT
The DNA here is from genome assembly GCA_005239525.1 of Nicotiana knightiana. Lineage (NCBI taxonomy): Eukaryota > Viridiplantae > Streptophyta > Magnoliopsida > Solanales > Solanaceae > Nicotiana > Nicotiana knightiana. The sequence continues at coordinate 2,047 of ML434344.1, read as the reverse complement.
TTAATGTGCTAATTGTGTAGTTAGAATAGGAAGGAGCATGTCTACATGTTTTACCTGAATTTCCTATTTGATACTATGTGCACCATGTTTAGTTAGTCCTATCTTGTGTTTTGCCTGTGATTTTTCTCCCGAACTATTTAAATAAACCTCATCTAGCATTCATTCACATTTCATATTTAAATTGGGAGTACGGACTTGTTTCGGGAGCTTTCCCCTTGTACTGCATATTTAAATTGGGACTACGGACGTATTTCGGGAGCTTTCCCCCTGTACTGCATATTTAAATTGGGACTACGAACGTATTCCGGGAGTTTTTTCCCTGTACTGCATATTTAAAATGGGACTATAGACGTATTCCCGGAGCTTTCCCTCTGTACTGCATAATCATTTGGAACTACGGGACGGTATCCCAGGCGATTCCACTTTGTGATATATATTATGTTGAGCCGAGGATTTTCTTACTGTAAACTTATATTGTTTTTCTTAAACTATTTACTGTAGACATTACCTATCTTTTGTACTGTTTTAAACTGACTTATTTAGAAATCCGGTAGAGCCTTAACCTGACCTCGTCACTACTTGACCGGGGTTAGGATTGGCACTTACTGGGTACCAAATGTGGTGTACTCATGCCCTTTCCTGCACATATTTTCGTGTGCAGATCTAGGTACAAGCTATCAGCCTCGTGGTTAGTTGCTACTGCTTATTCCGGGAGACTTCAAGGTATTTCTGCCGCGTCCGCAGAATCCTCCGAGTCTCCTTCTATTCTATCTTGTAGAACCGTTCTTATGTACTTTTCCAGTTTTTGTTAGAGCTATAATAGTGTTAGAAGCTTGTGACTGTTTGTGATATTCCAGGTTTTGGGAAGTTATATTTTGTGCGTGCCAAGTGGAGATGTTTCAATTAGTAGATTTATTTTATTCCGTATTTATTTTATTGTTTCTATTTAATATCTTTTTCTGCAATTAGTCTTACCTAGTCGTAGAGACTAGGTGCCGTCACGATGCCTTTCGGAGGGTAAAACGGGTCGTGACAAGTTGGTATGAGAGCATCTAGGTTCATAGGAGTCACAAGTCATAATCCAGTTTATTAGGGTCTCGTGGATCGGTACGGAGACGTCCGTATCTGTCTTCGGGAGGCTATGTAACTGTTAAGAACAATCATATTTCTTTGATTTCCTTGTTGTGCGAGTTATTGACATCAAATATTCTAAAATTCTATTATGTTCTTTCCCACAGATGGTGAGTACCCGTACTGGGAGGACCGACAACCAGGCACCCGAGCCCCCTGCCAGAGCTGCCAGAGGTCGGGGTCGCGGTCGGGGTAGAGAAAGACCATGCGGTGCAGCCCGAGCACCGGCGAGAGCAGCGACAGAGGAGCCTATAGCAGCCCCAGCTCGAGAGCCGGGACAGGAGGTTCCTATTGCAGCTCCAGCCTTGCAGGAGACTTTAGCTCAGTTCATGAGCATGTTCAGCACTCTAGCTCAAGCTGGACTACTTCAAATAGCTCCCGCTACATCTCAGGTCGGGGGAGGGGCACAGACTCCTGCAGCCCGCACTCCTGAGCAGAGGGGCAAGGTTGATCAGGCCCCGGAGTATATTCCTATACCCCCAGTGGCTCCGGTATAGAATGGGACCAGGGTAGTTGCTTCTGAGGCAGAGCAGCTCAGACTTGAGAGGTACAAGAAGTACCACCCACCTATTTTCAGTAGACTAGCTTCAGATGACGCTCTGGGTTTTCTTGAGGAGTGTCATCGTATTCTCCGCACTATGGGCATTGTGGAGACCAGTGGGGTTTCTTTCACCGCTTTCCAGCTGAGGGGAGCGGCATATCAATGGTGGCGGTCCTATGATTTGAGTAGTCCGGACGAGGCAGCCTCACTCACTTAGACTCAATTTTCAGAGATGTTTTTAACAAAGTATATCCCTCAGAGCCTCAAGGATACTTGGTGCGCGGAGTTCGAGAAGTTGTGCCAGGGTTCTATGACTGTTGATCACGCTCAACTATGTCTTCTATAAAGACTAAACGGGCGTTGCAAATATAAATC
>ML434343.1:0-42634 GCA_005239525.1 Nicotiana knightiana | reverse complement strand
CACACACAAATTATTCCAGCTTCTTAAGTAAATATAATTTTTTTTTTTTAACTTAGGGGTCGTTTGGTTAATAGCCTGGGATAAATTAATCCCAGTTTGGATAAGGGGGGATCAGAAGTAGCGTATATTGAAATGTAAGGGTCTTTTTGTATCAAGTGAAAAGTGAAGGGAGGAGAAGTGTATTTGACCTATCTTTTGAATTTGGTTTCCATTGACATTGGTCTACAATTTAAAAACACAAGCAAATACAGATTGTAGACGTGCAACAGAAGATGTATAAATTTTCCTTTTTGCTATGAATGCCCCTAATATTTGTTAGATTCTTAGATTGCACACTACGAATCACTTTTTGGCTCTTAAGCTTCAGATAGTGGCATTAACTTTTAAGTTATACTTACTTATAACTTGCAAATTACCCAACTTAAGCTGATGTCTAACCTCAGACATATTTTAATTTTATACACTTTTATTAATAGTGCATGGAAAATGGAAAGTTCAGATATCTTGCATTGCTTCCAAAATAAGATGAACAGATAATTGCTAGCTACCCATTTTTCCTTTCTTTCTTTTGATTTTTACACTTTCTGGACATGTAAATAAAAGTCAGGAAAAGTCACTGTTGATCGGAAAATTATACTAAGTATATAAAAGTATATTATGTATTGTTTACCCTCAAGATCGGATAACAATTGAATTTGTAAGTGGTTTTAAGGATACGCGGATTAACTTAACACAAAGTGATAAATTAAGTTGCAATTGAAATAAACAATGATAAACTAAATTCAAACCACACGAATTTGATAATTTCAGTCTTGGAAGGTTAGCCACTTTCAAACTGGATGCACTTCGATCGGTATGAAGATACAAAAGAATAAGAGCTTAAAGAGAGAAATTGATGGGTGTAAGATCTCTTAGTCTTATATTTTGATGGTCTAACAAACTTTCTGCTTAGAACCAGATAAAAGACCTGATACATGCCTGGCAAAATCACTAAGCAATAGACTTAAAGTATCTGGACAGTGTACTTTGTGGACTCACAAGAAACAGTTTCGGGACCTGATTTCTTTAGGTCTCCCTAGCAAAAGTACATGTCAACTCTACAGCTGTAAAGCAGCTACAGAAAGTGACTGTCTGCAACTGTGCACATTACAGTGCAGAAACAGTGCAACAGTCACTTCCCATTGGAGCAAGTATGTACCAACTATGAATAGACATCATCCTGGGATGTCTTGAAGATATAATAGTATGGTGTGAGGCAAAACAAGATATTCACTTGAGCATTCTCTCAAGCATTGAAGAACTGAACTTGCATTGAAGTCTCAAGTGTGTCAAGAACAAGAAGACAACTCCACTACGGACCAGTTTCACTACGAGTCTAGATGTGTCCTTAGTTGAGTTGTAATCTTGTATTTTGTTCTCTACTATAACTCCTATCTTGCTTTCTTAGAAGCCTTATTTTAGGAAACCCAAATCATAAACCATATGTATTTGTATTGTGACTAGAGTTAGTCACAAGTTGTAAAGTCTTTGTAACTAGTGAGTGACAAAGTGGCTTGTGATAAGTGTATTATAAGTTAGTATTGGTAAAGTCTTTGTAATAAAGTCATTACAAAGTGGCTTGTAACAGTGAAACTACAAGTTAGTGAAGTTGAAATCCTACCAGCGTAGGTCGTGGTTTTTGTCCCTTGAGTTGAGATTTTTCCACGTAAAAATCCTGTCTCGTTTACATATTGTTTCAAGATTTTAGCACTGTGGGGAACTGATATAGGACCAGGTCTCTACACAGTGGTGCACTCACATAAACTATCAATTGGTATCAGAGCAGGTTCTTTCTAAAAGATTAACACCTAGAAAGGATCTCAAATAGCTGCTCCACCTAACTTTGAAAAAGGACAATCAACCTACAGACCTCCTAGATTCAACGGTCAGTACTACGGATGGTGGAAGACTCGTATGTATGATTTTATAATGGAGGAAGACTCCGAGTTGTAGGACATCATTTGTGATGGTCCACATGTTCCCATGAAGAAGGTTGGAGAAGAACCTGGTGTGATGGTACCCAAAACCAGAAAAGAATACAGTGACATTGACAGAAAAGCTGTAGAGAAGAACTTTCGTGCCAAGAAGATCTTCGTATGTGGTATAGGACCTGATGAGTACAATAGAATCTCAGCTTGTCAATCTGCCAAGGAGATTTGGGAAACATTGAAAATGGCACATGAAGGAACTAATCAGGTTAAGCAGTCCAAGATTGACATGCTCACCACTGAGTATGAGGTATTTAGGATGAAGGATGATGAGTCTATACAAGACATGCACGCTAGATTCACATCTATCATAAATGAGCTTCACTCACTGGGAGAAATAATCCCTAGAAACAAGCTGGTACGAAAGGTTCTTAGTGTTTTACCTGGCTCTTGGGATAACAAGGTAAACATTATCACTGAAGCCAAAGATCTACAAACTCTAACCATGGACGAGCTGGTTGGAAATCTGAAGACGTATGAGATGAGGAGAAAGAAAGATAGTGAAAGAAGAGAACCAAAAAAGGAAAAGAACCTGGTGCTCAAGGATGAAAACAACAACTCAAGTGAAGAAGATAGTGGCATGGCCTATCTCACTAAAAGATTTCAAAAGATGGTTCGAAGAAATGGTGGAATATCAAGGAGAGGCAGTTCAAGCAAGCCAAGGAACTATGATCTTTGTCACAAGTGTGGAAAGCCAGGGCACTTCATCAAAGACTGTACACTTCTAAAGCAGGAGCCCTACAAACACAACTCTGACAAAACTGCAAAAAGGAACCCGGTTCCTGACAAACGATTTAGTCGAAAAAATACAGCTGACAATGTTGTGAAGCAAGCTCTTGCTACATGGGAAGACTCCTCAAGTGAATCAGAAGAGGAACCTGATGTAGGAAACAGTTCCATGATGGCAGTAGAAAATGAAGCAAAAGAATATGATTCATTGTTTGCACTAATGGCCCAACCTGACAATCATGAAGAAGATAACATCGATGAGGTAATTTCAGGGATGTTCAGAGAAATATGAAGTTCTACTCTTCTAAGAAATTAACTTCATTAGCAAATGTTCTAATTGATGCATACTATAGTTTAGTTGATGATAAGGATTCCTTGACTATAGAGTTAGGAGAGGCTGAGCAACCTAGAGACGATCTAGTAGTATGTGTGGTTGATTTAAAAGATACCATAGATAATCTTGAAAAAGAAAAGGAAGTTCTGATTGGAAAAATAAATAGTGTAGAAAATGAGAGAGATGACTTAATGGTAGCGGTCATTGAATTGAAGGAGACCATAGAGAAATTTAGCAAAGAAAAGAACACTCTAACAGAGAAAATTGCTGCTACTGAGCAAGAAAGGAATGACTTTTTGGTGGTAATCACAGATCTGGAGGAAACAATTGAGGAACTCAAATCAGAACATAGACTTGTAAATATTGAGAAAAGGAAGGAAATAGCTAGTGAGACACACATCAAACTAGAGAAGGAACCGATTGACGTAAAAACTAGTTTGCGCGGTGAACTCGAGAGAAATAGGCAACTTCAAGCTGAATTGGAGAAAGTAAAAATTGATCTTGAGAAATCTCTCAAATGGACCTGGTCCTTAGATGTTGTCACTGCCATGTACTCCAATAATAGTGGAAACAGGCAGGGAATCGAGTTACAAAAGGAGAAAATTCCTTACAACCCTCACAGCAAGTATGTCACCATTCCTGATAACTGGCTTTGTACCCACTGTGGGAACAATGGGAACTTCAAGGAAAATTTCCAGGCCAGGGATCAGTCTGTTCAGAAAAACACAGTGTTTTGCTGAAAAAATAACTACTAAAAGGGGAAGACGTGCCACTCGCAAAAATTATATCTTGCCTGCATGGACTAGAAAAGCTCTTATCCACTATTTTCCTCATTACAAGGGACCCAAACTAGTTTGGGTTCCTAAATCTAATTCATAATCTACATGTGCATGGAACAGTGAGAGGAAGCGGACTACAATGGATCATGGACAGTGGATGCTCAAAGCACATGACTGGGAACACCTAAGATTTTCTCTCACTGAAAGCCCTACAAGGAGGGGATGTATCCTTTGGTAATGGAAAAAAAGGATACATCCTCGGTGTTGGAAAGTCTCTTTTGTACTCAATTGAGAACGTGTACTATGTAGATGGACTGAATTACAATCTCTTGAGTGTCTCCCAAATCTGTGATAAAGGAAACAAAGTAGAGTTCTTGTCTAAAATGTGCACAGTTACTAGTCTGGTAACTGGGGAGGTGATTTTAGTAGCCAAAAGGCATAAGAAGATCTATGTTTCTGACTTCAAATCTCTGGAAGCTGGTGATGTGAGCTGCTTGAAGGCTGATGATGATGCAGAACTATGGCATAGAAGATTGGGGTATGCAAGCTTCTCACTTCAGAATAAATTGATACAGAAGGACCTGGTTCGTGGTCTACCAAATTCTAAATCAAAGAGCACAAAGTATGTGATGCATGTGCTAGGGGAAAACACGTGAAATCATTCTTTAATCCAAAGAAGGATGTTAGCACATCAAAACCTCTCGAGCTCCTTCACATGGATCTATGTGGTCCTATGAGAATACCAAGCAGAGGTGGAAAGAAGTATATCTTCGTAATTGTAGATGACTATTCAAGATTCACTTGGACACTATTTCTCAGAACAAAAGATGAGACCTTTGAAGTATTTACGGTCTTTGTTAAGAAAATCCAAGTGAAAATGGAATTGAAGGTAGCTTGCATCAGATCTGATCATGGAACAGAATTTGATAATGCCAAATTTGATGCACTTTGCAATGAAAATGGGATCACTCATAACTTCTCAGCCCCAAGGACTCCTTAGAAAAATTGTGTTGTTGAAAGGAAGAACATAACTCTAGAAGACATGGCACGGACAATGCTTATTGACAGTGGAGTTGCCAAAAATTTCTGGGCCGAGGCAATAAACGCTGCATGCTATTTGGTGAACATGCATGATCAGGTCCCTCCTGAACAAAACCCCTTACGAGTTACTTAATGGAAGAAATCCCAAGATAACTCATCTGAGAAATTTGGATGCAAATTTTATGTTCTCAACAATGGGAAGGACCAGCTCGGGAAATTTGATGCTAAGAGTGATGAAGGAATTTTTCTGGGATATTCCTCTCAAAGAAAAGCCTACAAAATCTATAACAAAAGGACACAATGTGTGGAACAAAGTGTTCATGTGATATTCAATGAGACACCTTCTTCAAACAAGGAAGGAGGCAGTAATGATCAAGACAATGAACCACTTTTGGTTCCTCGAGAAATATCTGATGTCTCAAATGGCAAGGCTGACATGATGAGTCAGATGAAGGAAGCAAGTGAAGACAATGGAACATCCTTGTCCACTTTACCATAGGAACCTAGTACCCAAATTACTGCCACTGAAGCTAAAGAAAGGGTTGGAGATGCAGTGCAAGGCACCCCACAGGTAGTTGAACGAGAAATGCAAGGAAACTCATTTGATTTACTCAGTTCCTCTACCAATCAGTTCCAAGTCCCAAACTGGAAACACAAAAACTCCCATCCACTTGACAACATAATCACCCCCTTGATTCTGGAATCCAAACACGATAAAAAACCAGAAGCTCCTTAGCATTCTCGGCCTTTTTATCTAAAATAGAACACAAAAACATCAACAGAAGCTCTGAAGGACGCAGACTGGATTAAAGCTATGCAAGAGGAGCTGCATCAGTTTGAGAGAAACAAGGTATGGCATCTGGTACCTAGACCCTCTGGCAGAACCATCATCAGAACCAGGTGGGTGTTCCGGAATAAGCTGGATGAAAATGAAAATACTACAAGGAACAAAGCAAGGCTTGTTGTCCAAGGTTACAATCAGGAGGAAGGGATCGACTACGATGAGACGTTTTCTCTAGTTGCTCGCATGGAAGCCATCAGGATCCTCATCGCCTTTGCATCACATATGGAATTCACCTTGTTTCAAATGGATGTGAAGAGTGCCTTTTTGAATGGTTTTCTTAAGGAAGAGGTCTATGTCAAGCAGCCTCCAGGCTTTGAATGCCATGTGCATCCTGAACATGTATTCAAATTGGACAAGGCTCTATACGGATTGAAGCAGGCCCCTAGATCCTGGTATGAGAGATTATCCAAGTTTCTCTTGGAAACCGGGTTCACTCGAGGAAAGATTGACAATACGTTGTTTTTGGAGAAACGGGGAAAGAACCTGCTCATTGTTTAGGTTTATGTAGATGTCATCATATTTGGGGCTACAAAAGACTCACTATGCGAAGAATTTGCCAAACTCATGGGCAGTGAGTTCGAAATGAGTATGATGGGGGAACTGAACTTCTTCTTGGGTCTTCAAGTGAAGCAGTCCACAAAGGGGACCTGTATCAGCCAGCAGAAATACATCAAAGAACTGTTGAAAAGGTTTGACATGGAAGCATCAAAGGCAATTGACACCTCCATTGTTGTTGCTACCAAGCTAGACATGGATGATTCTGGATCATTTGTGATCAAACAATGTATCGGGGCATAATTGGATCTCTACTTTATCTCACTACAAGTAGGCCAAACATTGTATTCAGTGTGGGACTGTGTGAAAGGTTTCAATCAAATCCCAAGGAATCTCACCTGAAGGTGGCCAAGAGAATTCTGAGATATCTTAAGGGCACACAGGACCTGGTTCTGTACTATCCTTCATGTAATAATTTTAACTTTGTTGGTTATCCTGATGCTGATTATGCAGGTTATTTGGTGGACAAAAATCACTTCTAGAATGGCTCATTTCCTTGGATCATGCCCAATCTCATGGGGTATAAGGAAACAAAATTCCGTTGCCCTCTCAACAGCTGAAGCAGAATATGTCGCAGCTGCATCTTGCTATGCTCAACTGCTTTGGATCAAGCAACAACTGGAAGATTTTGGAGTATACACTGATTGTGTACCACTACTATGTGATAACACTAGTGCGCTCAACATGGCAAAGAACCCGGTTTAGCGCAAGAGAACCAACCACATTGATGTCAAACACTATTTTCTCAGAGATAATGTTGAAAAGGGGATCATTTGCATGAGATTTTGCTGCACTGAAGATCAAGTTGCAGATATCTTCATCAAAGCTCTGAGCAGGGAACGCTTAGAAAAATAGGATGGCACTGGGGCTAATGAGAACTAATTGAGAACCTGGTTCTCCTCACATGGCTATGAAAGTCATACTCAGATAAAAGTCAGCTAAAGTGTTTTCTGACCTAGCCTAACTCACATCAATACCGTTGCAGGTAGACACGCATGATGATTATAGAATCTAAAGGTACAACGTTGGAACTGCAAAAGAGAGCTGTAAAATTTTTTACAAAAACAGGTCAGGAACCTGGTTCCTGTACCACACATTAGTGGTAATGTGTTTTTCTCATGCTTTTCTCAAAAGACAACAAAATAAATGTAACCGCCACATCATCCGACTTCTCAGAATCTGTATGTCACGTCTTATCTCTCAAATTCTTTCACTTTCTCTGCACGTTTTGTCTTCCCCAAAACCTACCACCATTTTAAATTCCGTCTGAACTCGTTCCTCTCCCCCCATCTTTATTACCCCTTCTTCCTTAAAGCACTCTCACTCCTTCTGAACCATACCTTCTCACTATCACCCACTGTTACTCATCCCAAAATGGCCAATGAACAAACCTTTCCATATCCTACTATTCACCCTACTCTCACACCTTATGCAAGTCCTGATTTCACTATACCCTCACCTATTCCCTCGTCACCTCCTGTCGCCATTACTCCTCCCTCAAACCCTACTTCCCTTCCTACCTATAATCTAACCGAATCTCCCTTGGAAGGTGATATGCCTCAGGCATCTGAGGTTTCTGAGGAAGACCCTGATCAATATTTTAACTCCTTCATTCTAGATTCTATGACTCCCATAGAGTCACCAAAAAAGAAAGCGGCTCAAAATATCATGGCCATTGCCGCCGAAAGCCTCACGAATGAAGGGTCCTCTTCTCTTCCTGAATCTCAGGGGGAGGAAACTCCATTATTAGGAGATGAGGGTACTATGGTCCTGTTTGAGTCTCCGATTCATGAGCCTATCTCACCAAAACCCGCTGGAGAACCAGTTTCTCCTCCAGCAGAAATGAACAAGGAACCCATCTTCTACACTAAACCCTTGGAGTCTGTTTCTCCCATTGACGTGCCTTTTGACGAAGATGATGAAGATGAAATGGTTCTCAGTACTCGGTTTAAGATTCACAAATAGACAGTTACTCCTAAGTCTTCATCCAAGCGACCTTTTACTCGATTACAAAAGAAAGAGGCTCTCGAATCTGCCTACCTTGGAGAAGAGCAAGAAGAGTCGTAAGAAGAAGAGGAAGAGGTTGATGAAGCAAGGGCAGGTTGTGGCTGACAAGGATATCCCAGTGGTTGAGGTTGATGAACATGCTGAAGAGGAACCTAGTTCCTTAGTAAAAAGATCTTCTAAAGTCCAGAAATCTGTTGTTGGAGCTTCCAAGAAAGCTATTGAAAAACAATTTGCAAACACTTGTGAAAAGTGGTCGCAAATCCAAAAAGGTTGTGGTTGAGAGAGAGATGTTTGAGAGGGGTGCAATGGCAGTTGAGAGTGAGAAAGGAAAATCTGTGGAAAAGTCTGGAAAATAAAATCGGGAAACTATGGAAGGACCTGGTTCAATGAAGACTATACCAAGTGACAGTGGACGTGGGCAGGAGCGATTGAGAACACAAAAAGTCTTGTGGGGTTGCATGTTTGACCCTGAAATTTCGGACATGGCAGGTATGAGGGAAATTTTGGAGATGGTAGAATTCCATAAATGGGGTCATTTGTTCAAAGAGGAAGTTTCTAAGGTTTATGAAGATGAGGTGCAAAACTTCTATGCTACTCTCTTCACTGTGGTAGGGGATCACATCTGTGTGCTAGTAAATGGGGTTGACATTGTGGTTGATGCTGCTGCATTAGGAAAAGCTCTCTAGGTTCCGTGTGCGGGGATGTCCACGGTCAAGAGTGCTTGTGGAACTAAATTTAGGAGGGCTATTGTGAATGAGAAAGCAATCCAGCAAGGGGAACAGGTGCATAAGAAGGCACTAATGCCGGTGTATCAGCTCCTCTTCGAATTGGTCAACAAGGTTCTCTTACCCCGTGCTGAGTGAAGGTCTATTGCTTCCAAGTCTGACTTGGTTTTGATGGATGCTCTTGAGGAGTTCACACCCATAAATCTACCAGCCATTATGATCGAACACATGCAAAAGGTGGCGAACTTTCAAGATGGCAATCATGGGCTTCCATTCGGGTTTCTCCTCACTCGAGTGTTTCAGTTCTACAAGGTGCCTCTGACCAATGCAAAGGTAGGAACCCGTAAGCAGACCTTCTCTAAAACAACTCTGGGAGAGTGTGAGTGTATAGAAAAAGTTGGGGGAAGCACCTCGACCATTTATCAGTTGATCAATGCTCAAAATGATGCAACTGATGTGATCAGAAGGCTGAAGGCTCAAAATGCCATTCTGGAGACTCAGCTCAGTCAAGCTGCTGGGGCACCTGGTTCTGCTAGTTCTTCGCATGAAGAGGTTTCCCGTTTAATTGAGAAAAATGCTGAGCTCAGGCAGCAGGTGGAGACTGCTCGAGGAACAGATGTCTGCAAATGCCCGCATGGAACTGGTTCTTAAGACCCTTGCTGCCTCCACTTCCAAGACTTCCTCCTCTAGTGCCCCCTAGGATCCTCTCAGTGACCAGTGTCCTATCTTGTGATGTTTTGTGGTTGTTATTTTTTTTTTGTTTTTTTGTTTTAGCATGTTGGATTCCACCATTACTGCTCCTGGTATAACAGTCCAAATCAGTCTTTTCTTTCATAGCAAAGACTTCTATGTTTTATTATTATTATTTTTATGAATGAATCAGCTTCTCATTTACTAAAGACAATGTCTGTTTTCCCTTTACTTCTCTTTTCTATCATGTAGTGTGCACACATGGGGCATGAGTTAGCTATGATTGGACTTATTTACGCTTTCTTCCTGTTTATGATTTTTAATGATACCAAAAGGGGGAAATTTTAAGAACTGAGGTAAGATTAAGGGGGAAGCATAGAGTCAGGGGGAACACATGGGGCTCCTGGCACTTTATCTGACCGAGTTAGACTCTATAACTTGTCATAAATTTTAAAAGTTTGTAATCATAAAAAAGGGGGAAATTGATGGGTGTAAGATCTCTTAGTCTTATATTTTGATGATCTAACAAACTTTCTGCTTAGAACCAGATAAAGGACCTGATACATGCCTGGCACAATCGCTCAGCAATAGACTTAAAGTAATCTGGACAGTGTACTTTGTGGACTCACAAGAAATAGTTTTGGGACCTGATTCCTTTAGGTATCCCTAGCAAAAGTACATGTCAAATCTATAGCTGTAAAGCACCTACACAAAGTGACTACATGTAACTGTGCACGTTACAGTGCAGAAACAGTGCAGCAGTCACTTCCCATTGGAGCAAGTATGTACCAACTATGAATAGACATCATCCTTGGGATGTCTTGAAGATATAATAGTATGGTGCAAGGCAAAACAAGATATTCACTTGAGAATTTACTAAATATTCTCTCAAGAATTGAAGAGCTGAACTTGCATTGAAGTCTCAAGTGTGTCAAGAACAAGAAGACAACTCCACTACGGACCAGTTCCACTACGAGTCTAGATGTGTCCTTGGTTGAGTTGTAATCTTGTATTTTGTTCTCTACTATAACTCCTATCTTGCTTTCTTAGAAGCCTTGTTTTAGGAAACCCAAATCGTAAACCATTTGTATTTGTGTTGTGACTAGAGTTAGTCACAAGTTATAAAGTCTTTGTAACTAGTGAGTGACAAAGTGGCTTGTGATAAGTGTATTACAAGTTAGTGTTGGTAAAATCTTTGTAATAGAGTCATTACAAAGTGGCTTGTAACAGTGAAGCTACAAGTTAGTGAAGTTGAAATCCTACCAGCGTAGGTCGTGGTTTTTGTCCCCTTGAGTTGGGATTTTTCCACGTAAAAATCCTGTCTCGTTTACATATTGTTTCAAGCTTTTAGCACTAAGGGAACTGACATAGGACCAGGTCTCTACACAGTGGTGGACTCATATAAACCATCAGAAATAATGTGTTATAATTTGTTCTATGAATTATCAAACCCCCTTTATATAGTAGATGAGTCCTACTTTAGGTACAATTCTATAAAAGGTATAAAAATCTCTTGATTTACTGATTGTCGGTTCCTTATTAATATGTGCCTAGATTCACGCCGTAATATCTGACCAGTCACAGATATTCCAGTCTTCTGGGCTATGCTAACAATGTTTTTTTGAGCTCGTTCGGGGCTAGTATCGATTCTGAGATCACGACCTCGATATTCTCGAAGGCAGGCGTTCTGACCCCGGGTGGTAGCCCGATGGGGCTTGGGGTCGATCTTCAGCCTTTATTGCCGTGTTCTGAGCCTGGCCTATCATGTTGTAGGGGAGCTCGATTTTGATCGTATACATGTATTTTGCAACATTCCTGGTTCGCCATAGATTGCAACATATAACATATTTGAAATTGGTGTATTAGTAACATAGACGGAGCCAGGATTTGAAACTTATGAGTTTGGGATTCTAAATCTTTTAAGTTACTGGGTTTAAAATTAATAATTTATACATGTTCAATGAATTTATTAAGATAAATACATGGTTTGAACGAAAGCTACTAGATTCGACCGAACTCGTAAGTTACACTCTCCCTCTGCCCCTGTGTATTACGACCTTTAAAATGAATAACAGGAAAATACACCTTAGTAAGATGAACAATTACTTTTATCTTGTAATTCTGTTAAGGATTAGATTTATCTTATATACTGTAATATTTTTGGGCGTTTCACTGTAATATATCTCTTCTAACTGCAAAGACTCGGCTAGCTACCAGATGTATTTTAATAGTATGTTTAGTCGAACATTTGAACTCTCTAAAATGAGTAACTCTTTTAAATAATAAGCAATTCTAATTTTCCAAGAAATCGCCTAGACACTAAAAAGTGCTTTTTAAAAAAGTTTCACTCAACACAAATTATTTTTCTTACAATAATAACAAAGATGCTTGAAAAGGACAAGAACTGCACTAGTCCTTGCTCAATGCAAATGTCATGACCCAAAAACGATCGTCGTGATGACGCCTATCGTAGAACTAGGAAAGCCTCAATTCAATATTTACCAATACAGTAAAACACTTTTTGAAATAACAACAAAAAGATTTAACATTTAAAGAAAGAAAAGCCTTTTAAAAACAGAATTATCCAAAACGCGATACAACCATCCCAAAAATCGGCACGTCGTTGAGTACATGAGCGTATAAAAATCGAAATACAGTCCATAATAGTGTCTAGAGTAATAAAATGAAAGTACAAATAGAATAAGGAAGGGAAATCAAGGCCCGCGAACGCCATGCAGCTACCTCGATAGTCCCTAAATTCCGATGCTAAATCAGCAGCCACCGTCGTGACCAGAAATTCCTGGCTCTGCACACAAGGTGCAGGGAGTAACGTGAGTACATCCAACTCAGTAAGTAACAAGTCCAAACTTTGGACTGAAGATAGTGACGAAATCAATCGGTACATATAAGATGAAAATAACTGTGCAGAAACATAGGCATGCTCTTAAATCAATTAGACATCTCAAAACCGTAAAATAAAGCAGATTCGTACAGTGTAATGAATATAACTCTATTGTCACTACATGCCAATGCACATACTGTAAGTGATGCACCATGTTATCAGCCTCAAATGCTCACAATCTCGATATCTCAACCACTCGGTATTGTATATGGCTCATACGACCCAGGGAAGATCCATCTCGCAATATATACGACGCTGACCATAGGTCACCCAGTACCAAGGAAAAGGGCCAATCTAGCCCTGTGGAGAATATCTATCTCCAGGTAACAAGTACTTCGGACAATATCCATGTCCAGGAAGATCCATCCCTCAATAATATCAACCGCGCTCACAGGGGGTGTGTTACAGACTCCGAAGGGGCTCCTACAAACCATGCGCTATCATAACATCAATATATCCGTTGCGGCGTGCAGACCAAACCCATATCTGTCACTCACAATCGGCTCTCGGCTCTCAGCTCTCGGCCTCACTCAGTCATTAACCTCTCCAGTCTCACTCATGGGCACAAAATATCATGAAACTAGCTCGGAACAGTAATACGATGATACTATAGATAGAAATTGAGACTAGTATATGACATAGAATGCATGTATATGACTGAGTACAAAATATCAGTAAAGTGACAGTAAGAAACGACCACTTTGGGTCTCCACAATACCGGCAATAAGCCTAAACATGATATCTAACATGATCGTCAACTTAACTACTTTATCACATAGAGAAAACATGGGCATCAACAAGATACACTTTACAGTGCCATGGAACCAACCAGGTCACAATTCTCATGGTGCACGCCTACATGACCGTCACTTGGCATGTGTGTCACCTCAATACCAACCACATAACACATAAATTTGGGGTTTCGAACCCTCAAGACCAAGTTTGAAAGCGTTACTTACCTCAAACCGAGCAAATCTCTACTCCACAATGCTTTTGCCTCTCAATTAAGCTTCCAAACGTCCCGAATCTAGCCACAAGTAGTAGAACACAATTAATATAGGTTAAAGGGGTCAATCCCACAAGAAAACTTCTAAATTAGAGCCAAAAATCCGAAATTGGCCCAAACCCAGCCCCTAGTCCCACGTCTCAAAATTCGACAAAAATCACAAAACTCGAAAGCCCATTCACTCACGAGTATAACCCTACCAAATTTATCAAAATCTGACGTCATTTGCCCCTCCAAAATCCCAAAATTCACTCTCCAATTCCGAGGTCCTAAACCCCCAATTTTCACTTCAAAATCTCACTAATTAGGTATAAAATCAGTGGGTAAACGCCATTATTGAAAATAGATAGGCAAAAGGAACTTACCTTAGCAATCCCTTCGAAAATCCCCAAAGTCCGAGCTCCAAAATGTGAAAATTGGGAAAAATATCGAAGTCCCATTTTTATATACTCTATGCAGGCTTCTCGCACATGCAATTCAATTACTGCATCTGCGGAGCCGCATCTGCGGACTAAGCTCCACTTTTGTGGAAAAACCCACTTAACACTGCCTTCGCTTCTGCGATCAAGAGACCGCATATGCGCTCTTCGTAGGTGCAGGAGTCACATCGCACCTGCGGTCCAAACATGCTCCAGCGCTCCAAAATCCGCTTCTACGACCATCGCAGGTGCGGGAATGCCATCGCACTTGCGCCCTCTGCACAGTTCCTCCTTAGCCACATCTGCGTTCCTAGCCTCGCTTCTGCGGGCTCGCACTTGCGGCACCCACTCCGCAGGTGCGGTTACACCAGTAGCAGCAGCCCTTCAGCTGCAAATCCTCAACTCAACTCAAGCCGTTAACCACCCGAAATCACCCCAATGCCCTCAGGCCTCAACCAAACATACCATCAGGTCCTATAACCCGATACGAACTTAGTCGAACGCTCAAACCACCTCAATAACATAAAAAATAACACGAGTTACACACAGATTCAAGCCTAACGAACTTAGAAATTCCAAATTCTACTCATAACGCCGAAACTTATCAAATCACATCCGATTAACCTCAAATTTAACACACAAGTCAAAAATGACACCACGAACCTACTCCCACTTCCGAAAATCCAAATCGACCCCGATATCAAAATTTCCACTGTCAGCCAAAATCACCAAAATTCTAACTTTCGCCAATTCAAGCCTAATTCTACTATGGACCTCCAAATCTCATTCCTGATGCGCTCCTAAGTCCAATCACCTAAAGGATCTAACGAACCATCCACATTCAAATCTGAGGTCGTTTATACGCAAGTCGACATCCAGTCGACTTTTCCGATTTAAGCTTCCAATTAAGAGACTAAGTGTCTCAATTCCTTTCGAAACCACTCCAGACCTGAACCAACCAACCCAGTAGGACATAATATAGCTGTAGAACACAAAAGAAGCATAAATGGGGGGGGGGGGGGGGGGGGGGGGAACATGTCTATAACTCTTGAAACGACCAGCCGGGTCATTACATCCTCTCCTCTTAAACAAACGTTCGTCTTTGAACGGGTCTAGAAACATACCTGGAGTCTCAAATAGGTGTGGATATCTGCTCTGCATCTCCCGCTCGGTCTCCCAAGTGGCCTCCTCCACAAGTTGACCTCTCCACTGCACCTTCACTGAAACTATATCCTTTGACCTTAACTTCCAAACTTGTCGCTCCAAAATGACCACTGGCTCCACATCATAAAGTGCCTCCACAACTGGGACCTGGTCCTAATATGGGGAAACTGGTGGATCTGCATGTACTGCCCCAGCTGTTGTGCGCGCTGCAACTCTGCCCCTACAGCAACCTCGGCCTCTCGCGGCCCTGGCTGGTGGTACTGGTGGCTATCCATCCTGCCCAGTAGTACGAGTCCTGACTATCCGTGAGAGAATGAAATAGCAGATGTTTAGTTACCAGAATAAACAGATTTGCACGACAAGAATTTAAGAATGTGGAGTTTTCCTAAGGGTTCTGCAGCCTCTCGAAGATAAGTACAGACGTCTTCGAACCGATCCGCAAGACTGTACTAAACTCGCTCATGACTCGTGAGACCTATGTAACCATCAACTCAGTTTTGATCTGTGTCAGGACCTTCTAGAGGTTATTCCGGTGCTCGGGGTTCCCTTAAGTCTCCACCGCCATTAGCAGGGAGAGGTTGCTTTGAGTATGAGATTTGGGTCATATCAAGAGGTATTGTCCCCGCCTTTCAGGAGGTTCATCTCAGAAGAGAAGTCATACGGCGGCTTCAGCACCAGTTGCTTCACCACCCGCCCAGCTAACTAGGGGTGGAGCTCAGTCAATTAGGGGTCACCCGAGAGAGGGAGGCCAATCAGGGGGCGGCCATGCCCGTTTCTATGCCCTCCCTGCTAGACCAGATGCCATTGCTTCAGATGCGGTGAATACAGGTGTCGCACCCCTTTTTCTCGCGAAATCGGGTTTCGACATGTGACAACTCTTTTAAGGAAGTATTAAAAGAGAAGTCGCCACCTAACTATTTGAAGGTGCGTTAGGTAACCTATTTTTCACATGACTCGTGTTTGACTAGTTTGCATCACCAATGATTGAATAAGGGCTCGAAATTACCTTGAAGAGAAGGTGTTAGGCACTCTCCGAGGTCCACAACTGTAGGTCCCGATCGAACTTGAATTATATGAATTAGTCGGATAAACAAAGATATAGAAAGCAAGAAGTTTGAGAAATATTACAATTATAAAAGACTTTGAATAAGTACAAACACTTGGGAAAAAAAGAGAATAAGATGGAGGGGTCCTAAGTTCTTTAGCCTAAAGGATCACCCCGTGCAACATAAATAATACTTCGTAACTCCCTCGAGATGGGGTGTTACTCGTATTATTCAGCGAGCACAGACTATCATCTCTAGCTACCCGATTACTATCTTTAAGTTGTTACCTAAAGCACACTAGTTCAATTATAAGGCGTACCTTATGCGTGCACTACCCGTCCTATTCCTATGGTCCAGGAGGCATTGGACCTCTATTTTGGGTGGTTCTAGACTTTTCTTAGGATGCTAAGAAAATGTCTAAACTAGGCTACATGCAAAATATGTTGGAATTCACATATAGGCAGTTAAAGGCACAATTACACAACAAATGCACGCGTAGCAGATTTTCATGTTAAGCAGTTTGCGATCAAAGAACTTAACTCCCTATAGGCATGATTTCTAGGTGATAGGCATCAAAGCATACAAGCGATTTCAGGAGCCAGCGAGATTCATAGATAGGATTCCATAGGTTATTATACACTGATTATGAGAAGACAAATTCTTCAATTATTAATCCTATAATTGTTGGACCTAAGTGATAAATGTAATAGAGGGAGTGGAAAATCATAATTACTCATACTCTTGATAATGGCCTAAATGAGTGATGAACAATGTTTAAATAGGCGCCATTACCAGTTATTAAGGCGAGTAGTGGCATCCTATAGGCATAATTTCTAACAATTAACATTTGGGAACCTGATTTTATTGTTAAACCCTATAGGAAGGTTTTCTAGATGAACAATGTGATGCAAGAACAACTGACATGATTAGAGTCCTATAGGCATGATGTCTAAGGGATATGTTGCAGTAATGCAAATTAACAGAGAATTCAACGACATGTATTTCCTACGGGCATGGTTTTCTAATAACATATAACAACAGAGATATTGAGGCATTTGAGCCCATGCTTGCTAATAATCAAGTAGTGCAAGTGTGTGTATTTTCTAATGGCATGCTTTCTACAGTGTGCATAGAGAATGAACATCATAAATGGAAGTGCATCATTCAATCCTATAGGCATGTTATCTACCCATCACATATTAATATTAAAATCTACCCCATCTCCTTTACTAACACCCCAACCGTTTATACAATGATATTATTACAGACCCAAATTAATAAGAAATTACATGACAATAAACAGGCCTATAGCAGGCCCAAATAGAACAACTAATACCCAGCCCTGCTAGGCCTTCAATACTTCTGATATAGGATACCACACGATCACAGATCATAGGGGAGATCAGACCCCTTTCAATGATCCACAACACCAAGTGTTGCATCACTTGGAACAACCAACATAAAACACAGTACATGATAGGGAAGTAGAGAATTAGGGATAGTTTTGGAGGTTAAATAAATGACTTGGGCCAAGCTCCTAGTGTGTCAGAGTTCACAAGGGCCTCAATCCTAACCCGAGCAGTGCTCACACTAAAGAGGCCAACAAAGAACTTAGGTAGCCTTGGCTTTCAGCCGGCTAAGAATAGGAATTTAGAATACCAAAGCAACAAGTAAAGAGAATGGACAAAAATTCCCAGAATGTCCATACAGCATAACTGGTCAGGTAGACCAGCAAAATTCAGCAAGGTTCAGTAGAAAAGCATCACATAGACAAACATCATAGGAAAAGGAAGTGTGCAAACTAGTTGACATTCAAGGGCCTAAATTAAGTTAAGTCTGACCTAATATCATATCATTCAATGCATGGATATAATGGGGAGATAAATATATTGATAATCACAGAAACATAGCAAATGAACCAAGGCATACTGGAAAAGCATGTTAACATAGGAGCAAATACCTAGTCAGTTGAAAAATAGAATGTTTGCCCTTAGAAAATTAGGATAGCAAGACATAAGTTTAAAACAGATTTATTGGGCAGTATTACAAAGCACTCCAATATATGCAGGATTCAGTAAAAAGCTCATCAAATCAAAGGGTTTTCATAGAGTTAGAGCATTATTTAAATACAATAGGAAGAAACAACATACAACCACAATATTGAAGTCCAATATTATATGTAAAGATGCTACAGGGTACATAATCAGTCTTAGGAGATGAGAGATTACGGAGTGTAAGTTATAGTGAAGCATGACATGAACAATAGACTATTCTCATGCATCAATTAACACAGAATGACATCAAAGTCGAACACCATCATAGTAGAACCAAAGTTCAGATACATGTGCAGAAAGAAGGAAAGAAATTAAACATTATGAGGATTTAAACACTAACCAGTAGAAGAATTAAAAGAATGCATCGTGTAATAGCAAAACCCCCAAATCCCCGATGCTTCAGAGTTCACAAGAGCCTCGAGAATGGGCTCCGATCAGTGCTTGCACCAGAGGAGGTTATTCAGTAATTTCAGAGAGTTTAAGGGTAACAGTGAGTGAGTGAGAGAGTAGTGAAAAACAGTAGCCGAAATTAGGATTCAAAAAATCTCTCCCTAAGGGGTTTCATGAGAGGGGTTTAAATAGTGTAGAAATCGAACAATTGAACATGGAAAATAAATTATTCAAATACAAATAAGGAAAGATATACTAGAATCAGCTAGAATCGGTTTTTAAGGCATAAAACAAAGAGGTTCAGTAAATCAGCAGGGAATAACAATTATCACGCAAATAATACTAAAAAATAAAGGAACACAGAAGACTAAACAGAGAATAAAGAAAATATAATACAAAAATCATTTAGAGTCAGATTTAGGGCAAAATAAAGGAGAAAATAGGGAAACATGGTAGATTAAACAAAAATAAGGAAAAAGAATAGTCAAATACGGAAAAGGAAAAGTACCAATCAAGAATCAGTAAGGAACAAGGGAAAAATTCAAACCCTAGTTCAAAAGAAACATAGATAGTCGAATGATAGAATTTAAGGGTCCACCAAACTATATAGACACCAGGTTCTCTATTAGTTCCCACAGAACACATGCACACTACAATAAGTAAATGGCACAATGGAGTTTTACGTGGAAAACTCCCAGATCACTAGATCAAAAACCACGACCTACCCTTGTAGGATTTCAACTTCATTACTGAGCAACTGTAGATTACAACCTATTGTAACCTATAAATTAACCTCTTAATCCCTCACTAACTTGTAACACTCTATTACAAGCCACTTTATGATAACTCTATTGCAAAAACTTTACAACTCGACTAACTCTAGCCAAGACACAAACACACGCGTTTATGATTTATAAAATATCTTCTATAGAAATGCTTCTAAGTAAGCTGGGTAGAAGTTACAAAAGAAGAACAAATAACAAAGACTCAACAAACCAAAGGACTTAAGATATCTTCAATATTTGGATCTTTTCCTTGGTTATGTTGTTCTTCATTCTTGATGACCTTGAGAATCACTTGCAAGATTGACACAAACTTGAGAGAATGTTGCTGCATTGTAGCGTGTGCATACAGCAGCTTTACAACTATGAAGAGTTGACTTGTACAGTCACCTCAGAAACTGGTAGCTATATGTTCCCTCTGTTGTTCCTTTCACTCGGAAGAGTTAAACTGTGTCCCCAGCTGTAGACTTGTTGACTTGTATAGTCACCTCGGGAACTGGTAGCTATCTGTTCCCTCTGCTATTCCTTTGATTCTGAAGAGTTGAACTGTATCCTCAACTGGAGACTTGTTGATCTTTAAGTTCTTGAGGATGAGTATCAGGTTCCATATCTGGTTATTGATAGTAAGTTTGTTAAATCATCAAAACATAAAATGAAGGTACTTATAACCTATCAATTTCTCCCTTTTTGATGATGACAAACTTAAAATTGATAATCCTGCAAAGAACCATAAAAACCAGATAATGTACTAGGAACCTCACAAAGTTCCCCTGAGTTTGTACTTCCCCCTTTATCAGTGCACTACTTCTTCTTTGTTCTCAATTTATCTTTCCCCTTTTGGCATCATTAAAACACAAACAAGCAAACAACGTAAAGAAGTCTAGATGACAAACTTATAATTCAAGTTCCCCCTAAGAAACAGAGTGAACTGTTTCCCCCTGAATTTGTTCCCAATCTTGTTCCTCCTCAATTATTTCCCCTCTTTTTGGCATCATAAAAAGATCAGTAACAAGCATTAAGCAAAAAGAAGTCCATCTTGGTTAACTCATGCCACATTGTACACACATACATGACTGAAAACAGAACATAAGAGCAAGGCATACACATCAAAAGTAGGAAGCTTTCATCAATTTTGGATAATTAAGCAAGAGCAGTTCCATTGTTTCCAGGCACATCCACAAAATAAAAACAGCAAAAACAAAAGTACCAGTCATAAACATCATCAAAACTAAAATAGAGGACAAACACTAAGAACTTGACACTTGGAAAAGGGACACTGTTTAGGGAGCACTGGAAGGGAAAGCCCTAGATGAGGAGGGAAGGATTCGAAGAAGGATGTCCATTCAAACATTGGCTAACACCTGCTCGTTGAGTAGTCTCTCCTTCGAATCCTCAACCTATTTCTTGAGGTCGGCATTTTCTCTTGTCAGACGGGTAACCTCTGTGCTTTGAGAGCTGCTGGAACCAGGTGCCTCCTGAACCTGACTGAGCTGACATTCGAGAATGGCATTCCTTGCCTTCAGCTTCCTTATGCACGGACCCACAACATCTTTTTTTTGTTCAATATTTCCTTACCAGCGTCCTGGGTATCACAAATCTTGGTCTTCTTAGAGGAACCAGGTTCCTCACTGGCATCAACCTTCCTTTTCATTGATTTTCTTACACTCTTGCCTTTCTCTACAGATTTCCTGGAGATCTTCTAAGCAGACTCCTAAGCCACTTTTTCACAGGATTCCTCAACCATTTTCTCATCCTCTTTATCACCATATGACTCCCTCTTGGACTTTGGAACAGTAAGTTTCTTTGAGGACTTACGAAACAAGGGATCAGGTTCCATATCCACCTCATCATATGCATTCACGACTAGTGCAAGAGCCATTACCTTCTCATTGATAACCTTTCCATATTTCACCAGTCTCCTCTTCTTCTTTTCCTTTTTTTAACTTTTCCTTAAGACGGACTCAAGTTCTACCTTTTTTTTTTGCAACCTCGTGAAGGGTCTCTTAGATGACGACCCCTGGGGAGGTTCCTTTCTACTCCTAGCACTAATAAAGCTCGCCAGAGCCACATTATCATAATATTCTTCTTCACTATCCTCTTTCTCCTCCTCAGACAAAGATCGCATCTCAGGAACCACACTTGTTAATGGCTCAGCATAGAAATGAGGAGCGGGAGCAGGATCAGTACTGACCTGGGGTTCTTGTGGAGAACCAAGGGTTTTATCCCAAGTGGAAGCAGAGGTCTCCTCTTGGGCGGAGGGATCGAATCCCTCAATTGGTTCCCCGCTAGTACTGTCGGGTGCCAAAGTTTCGACAGGCACCAGTTCCCTACCCTCGACCTCTGCACCATTTTCTTCCCCCCTAAGACTCAGATACAACCTCATAACCTCCAACCAGAGTTCCCTTAGCAGCTATTGACATCATATTTTCTTTAGATTCCTATTCTTGTAAATGATTTTCAGACATGGTGGAGTGTAGTGGATTGAAGAAGGGAGTTTTTTTTTGGTTTGAAGAAGAAAAGAGGAATTTTGGATTCTTTGATGTGAACAGTTATGAAAGTGACTGTGAGAGGAGTTATTTAATAGGGGTGAGGAACTGGTTAGGAATGGGTATCAATTTTGGGTAGTCGGGTCGCTTCAAATGAGACACTTGGGTTCAAAAAGCAGGAAAGAGGGAAACTGACAATTTAATGACGTGGCATCGTTTCAGCCGTTTAAAAATTTGTGCATGAGATTACAAAGGAACTAATAACCTGTATCAAGGGAACAAGGTTCCCTGACAGATTTTGCAAATGTAAGCCTCATTCTTTGACCAACGTGCAATGTATTAGCTGCTTGTTTGCTCTGTAATCGTCATGCACGTCTACCAGTAACATTATAGAGATGAGTTAGACTTTGCCAGAAAACACTTTTTAACTAATTTTACCTATACATTTCTTTCATAGTCAATCATTGAGGGACTAGGTTCTCAGCTGGGTTTTATCAACCCCAGTGCCAGGCGATTTCTTTCAAAATGCTCTCTGCTCAAGGCTTTGGTGAATATATCTGAATTTGATCTTTTGCGCTGCAGAACCTCATGCATATGTGCCCTTTCTCAACATTGTCTCTGAGAAAATGATGCTGCACATCAATATGCGTTGTTCTCTTGTTTTGAACTGAATTCTTGGCCATGTTGAGTGCACTAGTATTGTTACATAGTAAGGGCACACACTCAGAGAGCACACCAAAATTTTCCAATTGTTGTCTAATCCATAACAGTTGAGCACAACAAGATGCAACAGCCACATATTCAGCTTCTGCGGTAGAGAGGGCCACTGAGTTTTGTTTTTCTTGTACCCCATGAAATCAGACATGAACCCAGAAAAAGTGCCATGCCAGAAGTGTTTTCCTATCCACCAGATACCCAGCATAGTCAGCATCAACATACCCTATTAAGTCAAGGTTATCTCCTAGGGATAGTAGAGAACCAGGTTCTGCATCCCTTTGAGATATCTTAGGATTCTCTTGGCAGCTTTCAGATGAGATTCCTGTTAACTTATCATTGTCCCCTCGGGAGTTTTCTTCACTTGTAAATCTAAGAAGAAATTCAGTTCCCCCATCATACTATTATAACTCACTTCCCATGAGCTTTTGCAAATTCTTCACATAGAGAGTCAACTATTGCTCCAAAGATGATGTCATCAACATAGATCTGCATAATGAGCAGGTTCCTTCCTCGTTTCTTCAGAAAAAGAGTGTTATCAATTTTTCCTCTTGTAAAGACATTTTCTAGAAGGAATTTTGACCACCTTTCATACTAAGCACGGGGAGCCTGCTTCAACCCATACAAATACTTATCGAGTTTTAAAATGTGCTTTTGAACTCATCAAGTCTGTTTCTGAATACCCACCCGGTTCCTATAACATTTCTGTCAGCAGGTCGTGTAACCAGGTTCCATACAATGTTCCTCTCAAATTGATGGAGCTCTTCTTGCATAGTTGTAATCCAGCCTGCATCTTTCAATGCTTCCTTGATATTTTTGGGCTCTATGTGAGAGAGAAAGGCTGAGAAGGCAAGTGAATTTCTTGTCTCTGATCTGGTTTGAATACCTCAGTAGCTGGAGTTCCATGTACAACATCCACAACTCTGTTTTCTGCTTCAGATATTGTGATTGAGAGACTAAGTTCCTCTATGTCGGTTGGAGTCTCATATTTTGTTCTGAGGAACAAGGTCCATGGAGGAGATCAAGTGGCCTTGGGATTCTAACTTCCTTTTTGGGCTTGAAAGAGGGTCCGACTTGCTTTCCTTTTACACATTCATCACACGCCATGCGATCCTTGAAGTTTGACTTGGGTAGACCACGAACCAGGTTCTTCTTGACCAATTTGTTCAGCAGCGTGAAACTTGTATGACCCAGCCTTCTGTGCCATAACTCAGCATTATCATCAACAACACTCAGACAACTAAGATCCCCATTTTTCAAGGACTCAAAGTTAGCAACATAGATGTTTTTGTATTTGTTGGCCACTAACATCACTTCACCAGTCACAAGATTTGTGACTGTGCATATTTTAGATACAAATTCCACTTTGTTACCCTTGTCACAGATTTGGGAAATACTCAGCATGCTATACTTCAACCCCTTCATGTAGTATGCATTTTTAGTAGAGTGGGGAAGATACTTCCCGATCCTTCCAACTCCTAGAATGTATCCCTTCTTGCCATATCCAAAGGATACACTCCCTCCCTGCAGAGCCTTCAGTGAAAGGAAATTATTTGTACTTCCATTCATGTGCTTCGAGCAACCTCTATCCATGTACCTTTGTTGACTGCTCCCTTTCACTGTTCCCTGCACAAGGAAATCAAGGGTTAGACTTAGGAACCCAAACAAATTTGGGTCCCTTGTAATGAGGAAATGGGTGAATGAGGGCTCTTTTGGTCCAAGCAGGCATTATACATTTTTTATGTGAAGGACCAGGTTCCCTAGCAGCAATTATTTTTTCTGCAAAAACTTTATTTTTCTATTGAGACTGAATTCTGGCCTTACAATTTTCATTAAAATGCCCAGTATTGCCACAGTGAGTGCAAAGCCAATTGTCAGGTACAGTAACGTACTTGCTATGAGGGTTGTAGGGAGTCTTTTCCCTTTGGAACCCGATACCCATCCTGTTTCCCCCATTATTTTTGTACAAGGCAGTGATAGCATCAGAGGACCAGGTCCGCTTAAATGATTTTTCAAGATCCCTCTTCACTCTTCCTAGTTTTTCCTGAAGTTGTTTGTTTTTATCAAGCTCAGCACACAAACTATATTTTACTGATCTTAACTCATTTTCAAGCTTAAGGTGTGCCTCACTTGAAACTTACTTTCCCTTTTGAGTGTTCACAGACCTATTTTTCCTTCTTAGTTCCTCAATTGTTTCTTTTAGGTCTACAACTACTACCAATAGGTCATCCATATTGTGCTCTATGTTTACAATTCTCTCAGACAAGGTATCTTTTTCCCTTTTTAAACTCTCAATGGTCTCTATTAGATTAACCGCAACCACCACTAGCTCATCTCTCTCGTGTTCTATTTATCCTAGTTCCATGGTTATCACATTTTTATCATTAATGAGACTGTGATAAGCATCAATTAAAACATTTTCCAAAGATATAAGCTTATTTTGAGAATAGGACTTCAAACTTCTTTGAACCCAGAAGGTTTACCTCATCATCATCGTCGTCATCTCCATCATCATCAGACTACGCCATCAAGGCAAAAATAGAGTCATACTCAACTGCTTCACTTTCCACTACCATCATGGAGTTGTCACCTTGCCCATCATCTTCTCTGGATTTGCTGGAAGAGTCTCCCCATGCAACAAGAGCATGTTTCACAACGTTGTCAACGATATCTTTTCTTTTGAATCTTTTGTCAGGAACCGGGTTCCTCTCATCCGCCTTTTCAATGTTGGCTTTGTAATGATCCTACTTATGTAGAGGAAAGTTTTTAATGAAGTGTCCAGGCTTTCCACACTTATGACAGTAATCATTTCCTTTGAAATTCCTGCTGGAACTTCCTTTCTTTGGAATCCCACCATTTTTTCGAATCATCTTTTGGAATATTTGAGTGAGATACTCCATGTCGGATTCATCACCACTTGAATCCTTATTGGCAGCCTTGAGAACCAGGTTTTTCTTCTTCCTGGTCTCTCTTCTTTTTATATCCTTCTTTCTCTTCATCTCATAAGTTTTGAGATTTCCAATAATCTCGTCAATAGTCAACTTCTGCAGGTCTCTGGCTTCAGTGATAGCATTAACCTTGCTCTCCCAGGAACCCGGTAGAACACTGAGTATCTTCTGGACTAGCTTATTAGTTAGAATGATTTCACCAAGTGAATGAAGCTCATTGATTATGGAGGTGAAGCGGGTATGCATCTCTTGAATGGACTCATCCTCTTTCATTTTAAAGAGTTCATACTCAGTTGTCAGCATATCTATTTTGGACTGATTTACCTGAGTAGTCCCTTCATAAACCGTTTGAAGAGCTTCCTAAATTTCCTTGGTAGATTCACATACCGAGATACGATTATAATCATCTAGTCCAATACCACTCACAAGAATCTTCTTCGCCTTGAAGTTCTTCTCAACAGCTTTTCGGTCAGCACCATTGTATTCTTTTCTTGTCTTTGGAACAGTCTTTGTTCCCTCTCCAACATCCTTCATAGGGACAAAGGGACCATCACAAATCACGTCCCAAAGCTCGGAGTCTTCAGCCATAATGAAGTCATGCATTCTTATTTTCCACCAACCATAGTATTGGCCATTGAATCTTAGGGGTCTATAGGTTGATTTTCCTTCCTCGAAGTTTGGTGGAGCAGCCATTATGAGGATCCTTTTTAGGTGTTAACATTTTAGAAAGAACCTGCTCTGGTACCAATTGATAAAATTTAAGGGTCTACCAAACTATATAGAAACCAGGTTCTCTATTATTTCCCACAGAACACACGCACACTACAATAAGTAAATTGCACAATGGAGTTTTACGTGGAAAATTCCCAGCTCACGGGGATCAAAAACTACGACCTACCTTTGTAGGATTTCAACTCACTACTGAGAAACTTTAGATTACTACTTATTTTAACCTAGTAATTAACCTCTTAATCCCTCACTAACTTGTAACACTCCATTACAAGCCACTTTGTAATAACTCTATAATAAAGACTTTGCAACTCGACTAACTCTAGCCAAGACACAAACAGAAGGGTTTATGATTTACAAAAGATTTTCTACAGAAATGCTTCTGAGTAAGTTGGGTAGAAGTTAAAAATGAATAACAAATAACAAAGACTCAACAAACCAAAGGACTTAATATATCTTCAATATTTAGAACTGGTCCTTGGTTATATTGTTCTTCGTTCTTGATGCCCATGAGAATCACTTGCAAGATTGACACAGACTTAAGAAAGTGCTTGATTAGTTCTTGAATGTGCAAGTGATTTATTTTTTCTTTGCTTGATGTTAATATCTCATTTATGACATCACTTGGATGATGTAAGCAAGTTAGGTAAAGAGCATTCCCCATAAAGTTGAGTTATGCACTACTTCTGCACTGTAGCGTGTGCAGGCAGCAACTTTACAGCTATGAAGAGTTGACTTGTACGGTCACCTCGGGAATTGGTAGCTATATGTTCCCTCTGTTGTTCTTT
The DNA here is from genome assembly GCA_005239525.1 of Nicotiana knightiana. NCBI lineage: Eukaryota > Viridiplantae > Streptophyta > Magnoliopsida > Solanales > Solanaceae > Nicotiana > Nicotiana knightiana. The sequence goes on along the minus strand of ML434343.1, from coordinate 15,475 downwards.
TGACTCGGAAGAGTTGAGATGTGTCCCCAACTAGAGAGTTGTTGACTTGTACAGTCACCTCGGGAACTGGTATCTATCTACTCCCTCTACTGTTCCTTTGATTCTGAAGAGTTGAACTGTATCCTCAACTGGAGACTTGTTGATCTTTAAGTTCTTGAGGATTTGTATCAGGTTCCATATCTAGTTCTTGACAGTAAGTTTGTTAGATCATCAAAACATAAAGCGAAGGTACTTATAACTTATCATCGAAGATCTCATTGAATCGGACCATATAGAGTGCATATAGATGAAATATCGTCTAAATCTCAAAGATTGAAGGCGGTGGAATCTAGTTTGGGTACTGGTACTTGCCAAAATTGGGGAAAGTACCATATAACTATCATAATCTTGAAGACAATAGGTAACACATAAAAGGCAAGTAAATCACAGAGGGATTTCATGATTTACTTGGATTGGAGAAGATGGGGGAGGCTGCTAGGGTTTCTAAAGAAGGTAGAGGGGAGATGAGAGGATATAGAGGCGGAGGAAAGGGGGAATGAGGGTTAGGGTTAGGATTAGGGGTTAGGTTAACTAAAGGGAGGGTTTAATTATGGGTCGTTGATCTTGAAATATCAACGGACAGGATTAAAAAAAAGACTGGGGCGAGTCGTTTAAAACGGGACGTCTATGCTTACTATATTTTTAGTTTGGGAACTCTGGAAGGAAGGCAATACCGACCGGGTTGGGGTTAGTGGGTTATTTGGTTTTGGGCTTCTGAGGATTGGGCTAAGGTTTGGGGTAATTGGGCTAAGGTTTGGGGTAATTGGGCTAAGGTTTGGGTAGTTTTAGGTCCGAAAATAGGTAAAAATTTAGGCTATTATTTAAATACCTCAAACTTTATCAAAATAATTTATAAAAAGTGCTTAATAAATGAATGAAAATATTATTACGCACTAAAATACTTAAAGTAATAACTTTGTATTATAAAAATATAAATATGCCATTTTGACATAAATAATATAGAAATAAGAGCCTTTATGTACGAATATAGGTCATTATTGTAAAATTAGAGAAATAGCTTAAAATGCTAATGCAATTATAAAAATAGAATAAAATGTTTGAAGCATTTATTATGGATGCAAATAATAATTTTGGTAATTAAGTCATCACAAAATAATTTAAAGGATAATTACTAGACATTTATATATAGTTAAAATATAAAAATATTAATTTAAAGCTGTAAAAATTATGAAAAATTATAGAAAAATGCTCGTATAGATTTTTAAACTAAATAATGATGCGAATATGCTATTTTGAAAGTATATATTTTTTTTTTTGAAAATATGAGGGAAAAATTGGGTATCAACAATTGCCCCTCTTTACCCGAGAATGATGAAAAAGTTGTCGGGTAAAGAAATGATGACCGATTTTGACCGAATGGGGTGATTTGAAAAATGGAGGCCGTGTGTAGTTTTGGATCCATCGATGAACGGAACCGACGGAATTGTTACAGGAAGGGTCGTATGTTTCGGTAAGGATCCTTTTGGGTAGGACACTATCAGGCGAATGAATTTGCGAAATCATGAATGTGAATCCGAAAAGTCATGGATGTATTTCAAAATGAGCATTTGAACGGTTATCAAGTAAAAGTGGGTAATTGATAGTGGTCGGTTGCGTTTGAAATAATTGCAGGATGTGAACGTTGAACGGAAACCGGAGCGAAGATTGCTCCTGTTAAGAGAACGGTTACTTCCTGGATTACCTGCAAAACTTAAAACACAATGCATGCAAGTATATATGGATAGTTGCAAGAATTTAAACATGATGCAAACTCTCTTTGGACCATGAAAGTTGTCTTTGGATGGTGCGGATGATGTCCTCAGACCATGACGTCCTGGTCCATGAATCATGTGATAAGGGATTTGCAGGCCATGAAATGATGTCCTCGGGCCATGAAAATGGTGCCTTTGAACCATGACGCCTTTGAATAATGATGTGCAATATTAAGAGATCCTCAAGCCATGGGGTGTCTTCCGGCCATGAGGATGATGCCTTCGGACTATGACGCCTTCGAAAAAAATGGTGATGTTTCAGCCCATGAGATGCAAAGATATGATGGTCGGTCGTATGCAAAGAAAAATAAGACAGAGCTTAGTCTTGTGTAAGATTGGGGTAGTGCTTAGCCCCGGGCGAATAGAAATTAGTGCTAGGTTTTGAATAGCATAATAGAGATAACATTTGGTCTTATGCAAAGACAGGCAGTTGAGGAGGCAGTGCTTAGCCTCATGCAAGAAGAGGAGACGATGCTTAGTATCGATGCAAGGAAAGGCCGAGCTTAGCCTTATGCAATTAGGGAGGCAATGTTTAGCCTCATGCGAGAAGAGGAGACAGTGCTTAGTCTCATGCAATTAGGAGATAGTGCTTAGTCTCATGTAGAGAAAGGCAGAGCTTAGCCTTATGCAATTAGGGAGGCAATGATTAGCCTCATGCAATAAGAGAAGACAATGCTTAGTCTCAATGCAAGGAAAGGCTGAGCTTAGCCTTATGCAACTAGGGAGGCAATGCTTATGCAATTAGGGAGGCAATGCTTAGTCTCATGCAAGAAGAGGAGACCGTGCTTGGTCTCATGCAATTAGGAGACAATGCTTAGTCTCATGCAAAGAAAGGCAATGTTTAGCCTTATGAAATTAGGGAGGCAATGCTTAGCCTCGTGCAAGAAAGACAATGAGTGATAGTAGAGTATTTCTTAGCTGGAGATGTGATTGCGTTTGGCAACTTTGTCATTGTGAAGATAGTGATTTTGATGTGTGTACATATTTGCGAATGTTCATTGTGCCTGCATCTAAATAAAAATCGTGAGTTTTGCTGGGAAGGTTGGTCCGGGCTTTCACCTTCTCGCTTTGCTTTTGTTCCTGATTGAGATCTTGTTCGAGTTACCCTGGGCAGCATCTGGTTGTTTATAAAAATAAAGTTTCGAAAAATATGTGTGCATTTGATAAATGTAGTTATTTAAAATATAGTAGTGTGAAATATCAAGTAAGTTAGATGAACCAATGACTGTGACATATTTCAGAGACATTGCAACCTCTTTGCTATAGAATTTTGAGGGCCTTCCTTAAAAACTTTCCCATTTAAAAGCAATTCTCTGACTGTTCTACATATGAAGAAGTTGGCTGGACTTGCTTCAGAAGTTTGAGGGTCCTCCTCAAAATTCTGCCCCAGTATCTGACCATGGTAAAAATGAAGATTTTATTGTGATGTGACCGAACCCACAGGGCTGCCTACGTATCCCCTTTTTAAACGAAATCAGGTTAAGCGTAGTTCAGTTACATCAGATGAAGAAATGTAAACAATCTAAACATAGTATCTTTTGACTGCATCTGAGTTGATAGGTTTTGGCCAAACTTCTCCGTCCATTTATGTGAGTATGAGTGCTCCTCCTGTTAGTACTTTGTGAACCATGTAAGATCCTTTCCAATTAGGTGAAAATTTCCCTTTGGCTTCATCTTGATGGGGGAAGATCCGCTTCAGCACCAGCTGCCCCGATGTGAATTGTCTAGGCCTGACCCTTTTGTTGAAAGCTCTAGACATTCTGTTCTGGTAAAGTTGATCGTGGAATACTGCATTCTTTATTTTCCCGTCAATGAGAGCCACTTGTTCATAGCGACTTTGTATCCATTCTGCATCATTTGAGTTTAGCCTCTTGTATGGTTCTCAAAGAAGGAATTTAGACTTCGGCAGTAATGACAACTTCAGAACCATAGACCAGCAAGTAGGGAGTTTACCCGGTTGATATGCGTACCGTGGTACGATATCCCAATAAGGCAAATGGTAATTTCTCGTGCCATTGTTTGTGATATCTACCTTCTTCCTCAATATTTTCTTGATGTTATTGTTGGAGGCTTCCACAACTCCGTTCATCTGAGGCATGTATGCTATGGAATTCTTATGCTTGATCTTGAAGGTTTTACACATAGATTTCATTAGATCATTGTTAAGGTTGGTGGCGTTGTCGGTGATGATTGATTCCGGCACCCCGAATCAGCAAACAATATGATCCCTAACAAAATTTGCGACGACTTTCTTAGTTACAACTTTGTAAGATGCTGCTTCAACCCATTTTGTGAAATAGTCTATGGCCACTAGAATGAACATGTGCCCATTTGAAGCGAAAGGTTCGATTGGACCAATGACATCCATCGCCCAAGCGGAGAAAGGCCAAGTTGCACTTATTGCATTGAGTTCATTGGGCGGCACTCGTATCATATCCGCATGTACTTGGCATTGATGACACCTTTGTACATACCTGATGCAGTCTGTTTCCATAGTCATCCGAAAATATCCCGTTCTTAATATCTTCTTGGCTAAAACAAAACCATTCATGTGCGGTTTGCAAGTTTTGGCATGTATCTCTTCGAGCAATTTGGATGCTTCCTTGGTGTCAACAAACAGTAATAATCCCAGATCTGGAGTCCTTCTGTGCAGAATTCCTCCATTTTGGAAGAAATGGTTGGACAATCTTCGGAGTGTGCATTTTTTAGTATGATTTGCATGTTCCGGGTAATCTCCCTTTGCCAAGTATTCTTTGATGTCATGGAACCACGGATTCCCATCAGTTTGTTCTTCAACATGGGCACAATAAGCTGGTTGATTATGGATCCCTACTGGAATATGATAGATGAAATTCTTGTCTGGGGGTTGTATCATGGAGAATAGAGTGGCCAATGCATCTGCGAACTCATTCTAGATTCTCGGGACATGTTTGAACTCCATCTTTGTGAATCTCTTTATTAGTTCTTGCACATAGTACAAATACAACAATATTTTGGTATTCTTTGTAGCTCATTCTCCTAGAACCTGATGTACCAAAAGGTCTGAATCACCAATTACGAGCAATTCCTGAATATTCATGTCAATGGCCAACTTGATCCCCAAGATGCAAGCCTCATATTCCGTCATATTGTTGGTACGCGAAAATTTGAGTTTTGCGGATACCAGATAGTACCCGTCTCTGATACCAAAACTACTCCAATACCCACTCCTTTGAAATTTTCAGCCCCATCGAGGAACATTCTCCAACCGTCATAGGTTTCGGTGATATCTTCCCCTACAAATGATACTTTTTCATTGGGAAAATACATTTTCAGCGGTTCGTCTTCTCCTCCTATAGGATTGTTACATCTCGCATTTTCGTACGTTAAAATTTCATCTTCAGTTAACCGACGTAGACTCGGGGATGAGATTATCTTGAGGTTAACGTATTTATGCTACTTATAATAAGCGATAAGTAAGTGTCAAGAAGGATAAAGGGTACACGAATTAAAGAAAGCGAGTTTCGTTAGAGGTTGCCGATTTGGGATAAAATACGGGTCGAGCGATAATACCCGATAATTATGGACTAGTACCATACAAGGCACCATATGACCACGGTAATATAATGTATAAAGTATATTACAAATAAATATAATTTTAAATAATTTAAAATAATTTTTAGTTATACGGCTAATTGATTAATTACCAGGTAACGGAACATTACCTAATCAACTAATAAGTGAATAAAGATTAATAATTACACCAAAAGAAATGTGGCAGCCAATAACTTTCCAAACAATAACTCATGGTCATGTTGGAGTAGGTGGCTACCTAAGGATTAATTGAAATTTAATAAGTAAAGATCTATTAAGTGTTTTGTCCATTCATTTGGACAAAGAGCCTAACGTCCCTAAATCCAAAGAAAGCAAGAAACATTCATCATTTCCTAATTCAAATACTACAAGAACAGAAGCTAAGTTCCATCAAAGATGGTTCAAAATTCAATCCACGAAGATTTCCAACGAGAACTGTTAGAATCGTGGCAACGTAAAATTTTGCGGTTCTAAAAGAGTACGTGCAATTTTTGCCAAGAATATTATACGAAATTTTTCCTACTCCAGGTATGTTAAGGCCATCCCTTCTTTCTTTTTGGCATGATCCAAGTTATACAGAAGAAACGAGCAAACGCACAATTTTCATAAACGACTATATTCATAGAAATACTAGGGGTCTCTGTGTTCTTGATTCCCCGTGTGACATATTATTATATTTTCTGTTCATGGGTCAGAATAATACGCAATTGAAAAAGTTTGTCCGGGAGAAATATTGAGATTACTACGCAAACCTTCTTTGTTGTTATCTATACCACTAAAATATTTGCTAATATTATTTGAACAGTAGTCTTTTTAAAACTCAAACATTTGTAATTGTTTGATTTTTGTTTCTTGAATAAAGTATAACATTGTACGGTAACTTACTGAGATATAAATTTTCAAACAGAACAAGTAATAATTCCTTGATTATACCAACAAGTTCTGGAAAGATTTTATTGACATATTTTTCATGCATTGCATTCATATGCATGTACATTGACCGATGAGCAGATGGCGTTACATAGGCGTATTTATATGTATATATTTATGCATATGGGGTATGGAAAAAAGGTTACGACGTTATATACACATCATCACCTGATCAGTTGGTATATGTTGATGATGTTGTCCATAGTGGCCGAGATGATATGATGGGATGCCCTCAGTGGCTTGATGATGTTAAGTACAACTATACCCATGCATGACACGAAATTTATATGCACGTGCATGACATTATAAATGTTTAAGAATTTACAAAGTTATTCATATTTACAGATGGATTTCTTTATTCCACGTTTCATCTATGCCTTTTACGTACAGATTTTTATGCCTTACATACTCAGTACATTTTTTGTACTGACGCCCTATTTCACGGGGCCTGCGTTCACGCTCGTAGGTGCAGGTAGGCAAGCTGACGGTCCCTCTTCTTAGGATCCTTGATCAACGAGAGTTGGCATGCTCCTGCTTTTGATTTTGGTACGATATGTTTGTATATATACGGGTATGACGTAGATCAGTCCTGTGTTTGTAAATTTATATTTCTATTAGAGGTCTGTAGACAGTATGTCTAGTTGGATAGTATGTGGCCTTGTCGTCTTCCAGTTCGGAGTTACATAGTTGTCTATAGCAACTTTGTCGGCTCGCCCTACGTATGTTGCACGTATATGTACATATGCCTTTTGGGCAGTTTTCCTTCATGTATATTATTATCATAATTCAGCAGATGTTATTCAGGTTTATATCTTAGAGGCATGCTTAGGGGTGTTTCACAGGTAGAACTCAGGCACCCGTCGCGGCCCATTGGTTTGGGTTGTGACAAGGATTTTCTGTAAGGTGATCTGCTAATCCCTGTCCCCCGACCGTTTTATGAGTTACATAGACGATGTCAAATTCACTCAATAGTATCTGCCATTTTGCCAATTTGCTCGTAGGGATGGGTTTCTGGAAAATGTATTTGAGGGGATCCATCCTTTATATGAGATATGCGGTGTAGGCACAGAAGTAGTTCCTCAACTTTTGAGCTATCCATGTCAAAGCAAAGCAGGTGCGTTCCTGTAAAGAATACCGTTCTTCGTAGGGTGTGAAATTCTTACTTAGATAGTATATGGATTGTTCTTTCCTTCATGTCTCGTCGTGTTGTCCCAAGACACAACCGAAAGCCCCATCCAGTACAGATAGATAGAGTAGCAGAGGTCTCCAAGGTTCCGGCGGGACCAGGACTGGTGGTGTGGACAAATATTCCTTGATTTTGTCAAAAGCTTTCTGACATTCCTCAGTCCAACTTGTTGCAGCATCCTTTTTCAACATTTTGAAAATTGGTTCACATATCAAAATTGATTGCGCTATGAAACGGCTAATGTAGTTGAGACGCCCTAAGAAACTCATCACATCTTTCTTGTTCTTTGGAGTTGGAAAATCTTGGATAGCCTTGACCTTTGACGGGTCTAACTCAATTCCTCGGCGACTGACGATGAACCCTAACAACTTTCCAGCAAGGACCCCAAAAGAACATTTTACGGGATTCAGTTTCAAATTATACCTTCGAAGCTGATCAAAGAATTTCCCCAAGTCTGTTATGTGATTTGTACCCTTCTTGGATTTGATGATGAAATCGTTCACGTACATTTCTATCTCCTTGTGTATCATGTGGTGGAAAATGGTTGTCATGGACCTCATATAAGTGGCTCCAGCATTCTTCAGACCAAACGACATCATTTTGTAGCAATATACTCCCTATGGCATAATAAAGGCTGTCTTTTCAGCATCCTCCTCATCCATATATATCTGATGATAGCCCGTGAAGCAATCCACAAAAGACTTGAGTTCATGCTTGGCACAATTGTCGATCAGTATGTGTATATTGGGCAACAGTAAATCATCTTTGGGACTTACTCTGTTTAGATCCCGATAGTCGACACATACTCTGAGTTTCCCATCCTTCTTCGTAACTGGAACGATGTTAGCCAACCAGGTTAGATATTCAACCACTCTGAGAACCTTAGTTTTGATTTGTTTGGTAACTTCTTTTTTTATTTTCAGACTCATATCTGGCTTGAACTTTTTGAGCTTCTGCTTTACCGGCGGACACATAGGGTCGATCAGTAACTTATGAGCCATTATAGATGTGCTCAAACCGGTCATATCATCATAGGACCATGCAAAAATATCCTCATAATCTTTCAAAAATCGGATGTATTCTTCTTTCTCTGACGGCGACAGGTGAATGCTCACACAAGTTTCCTTGACTATTTCGGAATCTCCCAAATTGACTATTTCAGTCTCGTCCAAATTGGACTTAGGCATGTTCTCAAAATTTTCCACTTCTCTGACAATTTCCTCAGGTATTATATCCTCTTCTAGTTCCTCTGAATCACTTTCCTTATGTTGCGTTGTCTCATTACATGTCATAGTCGTAGGTTCATCAGGATACGTAATAATAATACTGTAGAGAGAAAATATAAAGGATAATAATAAATACTAACACAACAATCCATTGATAAATATTAAAACTTCAAACAAATGCAGCTCAATGATCCGAACAATTATTTAAAAGCAAAATACGTTTAAAAACAAAATACTAAAAATGTCTTAAATGCCCATAAAAAATTGTTTTCAAAATAAATGATGCTAATTGCCAGGCTACCCAGGAACTCGACGGGCCCTTAATGGTGTAGCAGTCCAATTCCTGAACAACTCCCTTCTCCATAGTCTAAATGACGAGGCCTTCCTCCTCATCCTCCTCAAATATTTCATTGCATTCCATGTTGTCATCTTCCAAGAACATATTCCTTATGCCAGTTAGGACTTCGTCTTCTTCAGATTCCCACATCATGCCGGCTTGATGAAATGACTGGTTCAAATGCGGTACCGGCTGCTCAAGAGGGTAATTAGGACCACGCCATGGTGGCGACCAATTGTTATACTCGTGCCAGGTGTACTTATACCCAAGCCCGGAGGTTGTGCCGTGACGCTTTGGCTGTATTGGTTTAGTGATACCCTAGATATTCTTACCGAGACCCTTACCAGGTTCATACCCTGTCCATGCCAATATGCTTTATATCTTGCTGCTCCACCATTTATCTCTCTCAATTGCATTGACACGCTCGATACGATGGTATGTTTCTCCACCCAACTTTCTTCTATTCTCGACAACCGGAACAGTTTGATTGGTGTAAATGGGATTATTTCCGACCCCATGAATGATTACTTCCTGATGGTTCCATTAAAACTTCAAGGTCTGATGTAGAGTAGAGGCTACGGCCCCAGCAACATGTATCCAAGGTCATCCCAACAACAGATTGTATGTGGCGGATATGTCTAGCACTTGAAATTCAACATCAAACAAGGTCGGGCCCATCTGTAAATAGAGGTTGGTCTCCCCAATTTGGCCCTTTGGGATCCATCGAATGCTTTCACATTCATACTCCCCGCTCGTATCTCATGAAGACCCTTACCTAACCTCTTCAAAGTAGTTAATGGACAGATGTTGAGACTTGAACCCCTGTCTATCAGGACCCTGACAATGAATTTGTCCTCAAACTGCACTGTGATATGCAGTGCCCTATTGTGACTCAGTCTTTCCGGAGGCAGTTCGTCTTCGTGAAAAGTGATTTTGTGGCTTTCCAAAACTTTCCCTACCATATAGTCCATCTCCCCACTGGTAATGTTATTGGGTACATAGGCTTCGTTTAACACTTTCATCAAGGCATTCCTATGCGTCTTAGAGTTTTGCAGTAGTGATAAAATGGATATTTGAGCAGGGGTTTTGTTCAGATGATCAACCACAGAATATTCTCTTACATGTACCTTTCTCCAAAGATCGTCTAGGACAGTGTCAATGACAGATGGCTTAGAAGCGACTTTTTTGCTTGTTCCTCCCAAATGTTCGATCATATAAACCCTACCAATTCTGGTCATGCCTTGCGTTGCACCTGTTTCCTCCATTTTTGCTTTTCCTTTCCTTCTCGCTTCCGCAGCATAGTCCCAGGGTATAGCATTAGACTTAAAGGACGGTGTGGATGCTACTGTCATGGTGAAGGGTGTGGTTACTTCAACCTCAAACAGAGTTGGCACGGTTGAGGGCGTTTTCACTTCAACCTCAAAAGGAGTTGGCACGGTTGAGGGCGTTTTCACTTCAACCTCAAACGGAGTTGGTGCCATTATCTCGACCTCAATCGGTGCCTGAATCTGTACCACGATAGGTTTGAGAGTGACTGGAGGTATATTAGGATTATCCCCTTTCATGAATGAGTCCAATTGACCCTTCCGGATCCTATTGTTCATCGGTTTCTATAACATTTACTCCCTCGCCCCAGTGATTCGGGAGAGGATTGTTATGGACATTAGGTGGAGCCTCTTTTGCTTGTATAAATTTGGTGTCAATCAATGTCTAAATCTTATCCTTCAAAGTGCGACATTCATCAATAATATGACCCTTCATGCTTGAGTGGTAGGCACATGTCTTATTTGGATTAATCCATTGGGAGGAATTTTCCATAGCAACAGTGGGAATGGGAGTGACATAACCGGCAGCCTTCAGCCTCTCGTACAGTTGATCTATGGGTTCAGCAAATGGGGTGTATTGTCTGGGCGGTCTGTGGTCGAAATTTAGTCTAGGTTTTTGGTAGCTTTGGCGGGCTGGTGGTGCATCTTAGTATGCTGGCTGGGTGTTATAAGTATGGTAAGTGGAGGCAGGTTGTTGATATCTAGGAGGTGAAGGTTGATATGTAAGTGGGGGTGTTTAGTATATGAAAGGAAACTTTGGACCTTGTGCCACCATCACTGCCCCTACTTCTTTCTTTTAAGAGATACCACCTAACTGTAAGGCTTTGTTTGTAGCTTGGAACACTTCAAAATTTGTCACCATTCCTCTCTTAATCACTTCCTTTATTCTTTCTCCCAATTTGATGATTTCAGAAAATTCATGGTTTTCAATAACTGTAACGAGCCGACCGGTTGTTTTGAGTTATCGGACCCCGTTCCCCTAAATGAAACTTTCCATAGAGGCTTATTGTGATTTATGATTTGCGGGGGCGGGTGGTCCGGGATTCAAAAGTGTTTAGAGCAATATTGGAACACTTGGTTCCTTCTGGTTGGCCTTTAAGGCCAAGTTTGACTTCGGTCAACATTTTTATTAAACAACCTCGGAATCGAGTTTCAACGTTTTCGGTAGCTTCGTATGATGATTTCAGACTTGGGCGTATGTTCGGAATGGCTTGCGGATGACCCGGAAGCATTTCGGCGCCCAATATTGAAATAAGAATCTCCTTAAGTTCCTATTGTGGTTTGGGACGTGTTTTTGTGTTATCGTGGTCCGAATGGAATTCCAAGACCGGGAATAGTTCCTTTATGTCATTTAGGCCTTTCCTGCAAAACTTGGTGTCATTCCGAGTAGTATAGGTCGGTTCGGCGCATTGTTAGCGAAGTCAAGAAAACTTAAAATTCCTAAGTTTGGTTCTAGGGGTTTTGAGGTGTGATTTTGAGTTTTAGCGTTGTTGTGGGTGTTCCGTAGCCTCGAGCGAGTCCGTATTATGATTTGGGACTTGTTGGTATATTCGGACGGGGTCTCGGGTGGGCCCAGGTGCCTCTCAGGCACCAAACGAGGCCAAAAACTAGCTGAAGCAGTTGCTGGTGCACCTGATCTGGTGTGACCGCAAATGTGGTTGCCCAGTCGCAGGTGCGAGACCGCTCCTACGGTCCAGGCCTCGCAGGTGCGACCCCCAGATGGGTTGCCCAGTTCTCGCAGGTGCAGGATCCTTCCCGCAGGTGCGGACTCCAGCCCGCAGGTGTGAGCCCAGGCCCTTGTCCCATTTTCCGCAGGTGCGGTCATCGAGTCGCAGGTGTGGAAACCCATGTAGGCAGAAAGGTCTTTAAGTGCGGGATTATCTCATTCCCACTCCATTTTCTTCCACCATAGGCGATTTTGATAGCTTGGAAAAGAGCCCCACGACCCAGTCACTGAGAGGTAAGTAAATTCTACCCCAAAATTAGTTAATGCATGAATTCCTAGTTGAATTTAACTACCTAATTAGTGAAAAATTAAGGAATTAGGTAACCTAGGGCTTTCGAGAATTTGAGAATTTCGCGTGAATTGGCTATGAAATCATACAAAAATCATATATTAATGATCCTTAGGTTATGGGTGAGTGTTTCCTTCGAGAACTTTTGAAATCCGAGCATGCGGGCCCGGGGTTGGATTTTGGGATTTCTTCAAGAATGATGAATTTGACTAAATAGTAGGAGACTTCCATGATTTGAATATAATTTGATATATATTTACGTAAAGTTTGATTAGTTTCGAGTCCTTGGGTGACGAGCTCGGAGTTTCGGGCACATTCTTGACCCGAGGAGTAGGTTCAACGCGAGGTGAGTCTCCTTTCTAACCTTGTAAGAGGGAATTGTCCCCATAGGTGATTATAAATGGTGGCTTGTCCTTATTTGCGGGGGTTGCGCACGCACGAAGTGACGAGAGTCCGTGCGTAGCTACTATTATGCCTTGTCGAGTAGTTTAGGACTCACAAGCATGCTTTATGTGTTGTATCTGTGATCTTGCATATGGATTAAGTAGTCTAATATCCTCGAATCTCACATGTGAATGACTAAGGAGTTATGCTTTGAAGTTGACATTATTAAATTCTCATCCTGTCAGTATGTTCCCTGCTAAATTATTTGGAATCTCCTGCTAATCATGTATTTATACGGGAACCCGAGTCGCATGAATGATTCTCGAGCGGGACAGACCTAGTATTATATTAACCCAAGTCGCATTAATGATTTGCGAGCGGGGTTGTCTTAGTATTATACTAACGGTGTCGCATGTTCGACGGGAAGATAGATGCATCTATAGTTCGGGCCGCTCGACCCTCGGCAGTGTACATTTACTTTTCACGTCGTAATGGTCGTACGTTCATAGCCTGTTATATGTTTGGTAATTTATGAGAAGCTCTGAAATTCTAATTGTTGATTTTATGAAAGAAACAAGGTTAAGCAGCTTTTATGCCATGGAGAGGGATGGCGTGAGGGTACTAGATATTGTTATCTAATGCTCATTTCCTTTTTACTGTCCATTACTGCTATTACTAATTAGCATGTATTCATCTCATATTGTCGGACCCTAGTAAGTATCACGTCGACCTCTCGTCACTACTTCTTCGAGGTTAGGCGGGATACTCACTGGGTACATATCTGTTTATGTACTCATGCTACGCTTCTGTACTTAATTGTACAGGTTCTGAGGCTGGTGTATTTGGTTATCCGACCGGAGCTTGACCCTGGGAGTATATTCTGGACCTGACTCCACGGTGAGCTGCTTCCCTTGGCGATTCTCAGCAGCACTATGGAGTAATCTTTTGTTTATTTTTGTCTACTTCCTTCAGACAGTAGAACAGTTTATTTCATCTTTTGTATATTCTACCAGTCCCTGTAGACTTGTGACACTAGTTCCTGGCACACCTAGTAGACTTTATATTTTTCTTGAAAATGTATATATTGTCTCATGATCCTTATGGCTACCTTTATTTAAGTTGGCTAATTATCCGTTTCCACTTAAACGTTTTTAAGCTTAAAATTTGGTAAGTGTGGGGATGTTTTTATCAATTAAGGAAATTTTACTAGTAACTAAATTGTGGGCTTGACTGACCCCGGTGTTGGGCGCCATCACGACCTGGGTTAGGATTTTGGGTCGTGACGACATGGTATCAGACCTCTAAGTTCACGTAGGTCTCACAAGTCATGGGCAAAGCTACTAGAGTCTTGCGGATCGATACGGAGACGTCTGTATTTATCTCCGGGAGGCTATAGGGTGTTAGGTAACCTCTCTTTATTCATGATCTATCATGCAGTTGATGGTTTACTAAATCTCATTCTTCTATTCTCTCACAGATGGTGAGGACGCGTACATCTGGCTGAGGCCGGGGGAGGGCACTGGCCCGAGGCAGGGGACGGGGGCGTCCCAAAGCTATTTCAGTTGCACCACCAGGGGATCCTACTATAGAGGAGTAGGGGGAGGTGCCCCCAGCAGGTCCTGCTCTAGTGGACTTCATGACGGCGTCAGGCTTCCAGGAGTTCATAGGCCGTATGATGAGATTTATTGATACTATGTCCCAGGCTGGTTTATTTCAAACAGATCCCGCCACTTCTCAGGCGGAAGGGGGAGCCCAGACCCCTACTGCCCAGGCTGCAGGCCAAACAACAGCACTTCATCATACCCTGGGTACAATGCCCGTGGGTGGGCGCAGCACCTGAGCCCAGATAATCCGCAGAAGTTATTGGACAAATGGACTCGATTGCACCCTCCAGTCTTCGGGGGTGAGCGAGGCGAGGATGCACAGGATTTTATTGACAAGTGCAGGGACAGACTGCACAACACGAGGATACTAGAGTCCCACGGAGTGGACTTCGCTACTTTCCAGTTAGAGGGCAGAGCTCGCAGATGGTGGCATTCCTATATTCTCAGCAGGCCAGANTCAGCATTAGGGCTAACATGGCCCGAGAGGTGGAGATGGGGACTCCTTATCAACTGGTAGTGGAGATTGCTCGTAGGATCGAGGGTTATCGGTCGAGGATCAGGGAGAAGGTACAGCAGGATAAGAGAGCCAGATAATTCGGGGATTTCAGAGGTGCCCCAGCTAGGGGCAGAGGTCAGTTTGGTAGGGGTCAGCCCAGCAGGCCCCCATATTCAGCACCCCCACCACCACTTCCTCATGGTGCTCCAGTGAGGCCTTACTTCAGTGTTATGCCAGAGGGTTCTCACCGTCCCCCAGTTATCCAGGGTTCTTCTTCAAGGCAGCAGGCCATGCCTCCAGTGAGATGTTATGAGTGCGGGGATCTCGACCATATCAGGAGGACTTGTCCCAGGTTTTGAGGCAAGGCAGTGCAACAGGGTTACCAGCATATGAGTCCAGCACCAGCAGCCAGGCCACCTAGAGGCGGAAGACATGTTGGCAGGGGTCGTCCTAGAGGTGGAGGCCAGTCAGAGGGAGGTCAGGCAGCTCCGGTTCACTCTGGTGGAGCTCAGTATTCCGGTACTGAAGCTAGATTCTATTCCATTTCGGCCAGATCAGATGAAGTAGCCTCAGACGCTGTGATCACAG
>ML434341.1:43846-63913 GCA_005239525.1 Nicotiana knightiana | reverse complement strand
GAGAGAGAGAGAGAGAGAGAGAGAGAGAGAGAGAGAGAGAGAGAGAGAGAGAGAGACTTCCCAATCCTTCCAACTCCCAAAATGTATCTTTTTTTTCCATTTCCAAAGGACACACTCCCTCATTGCAGGGCCTTGAGTGAAAGGAAATCATTTGTGCTTCCAGTCATGTGCTTTGAGCAGCCACTATCCATGTATCATTGTTGGCTGCTCCCTTTTACTGCTCCCTGCACTAGGAAATCAGGGGTTAGACTTAGGAACCCAAACAAGTTTGGGTCCCTTGTAATGAGGAAGGAGATGAATCAGGACTCTTCTAGTCCAAGCAGGCATCAACACATTTTTTATATGAGGGAACAGGTTCTTTAGCAGTAGTTACCTTTTTAGAAAAAGCTTTGTTTTTCTGTTGAGACTGAAATGCGGCCTTACAGGTTTCCTTAAAGTGCCTAGTGTTACCACAGTGAGTGGAGAGCCAGTTATCAGGTACAATAACATACTTTATATGAGGATTGTAGGGAGTCTTTTCCCTTTGGAACCCTATTCCTTGCCTGTTTCCCCCATTGTTCTTATACATGGAAGTGATAGCATCAGAGGACCAGGTTCACTTAAGTGATTTTTCAAGATCACTGTTAACTCTTCCTAGATCTTCCTGATGTTTCTTGTTTTTCTCAAGTTCAGCACACAAACTAGATTTTACTGATTTTAACTCATCTTCAATACTATGATGTTCCTCACTTGAAACTTCCTTTCCCTTTCAAGTAATATCATGACTACCTTTTCCTTTTTATTCATCAATTGTTTCCTTTAGGTCCACAACTACTACTAATAGGTCATCTCTCGCGTGCTGTATGTTAGCTACCATTTCAGTTAAGGCTTATTTTCTTCTTTAAGACACTCAATGATCTCTTTTAAATCAACCACAATAACCATTAGGTCATCTCTCTCATGTTCTATGTTTGCAATTATTTCAGTTAGGCATCTTTTTCTTTTTCAAACTCTCAATGGTTTCTTTTAAATCGACCATAATAACTACCAGATCATCTCTTTCATGTTCTACTTCTCCTAGTTCCACAGTTAAATGCATTTTTATCATTTATAATACTATGATAAGCATAAACTAAAACATTTTCAAGGGACATAAGTTTTTTTTGAGAGTAAGATGTCACGACCCAAACCGATGGGCCACGACGGGTACCCCGTACCTTACTCAACCGAGTACCAATGTAACATATCTTTCTTATCGAACTAACATTGATAACTGGGCCAACATGGCCACAACTCATAATGTATGACTATCAGTGGAAAACACTATATCAGTGAACCATCTTTCTTAAATATGAATATATATGGGCCGTCAAGGCCTCTGACATACTGTACAAAATGAACCTCTGTCTACAAAGCCTCTAAGATTATTTGACATCAAATGGGACAGGGTACCGGCCTACCCATAAGTCTGTAACAAAATTTTGATACGATGACTCATAAACTCGGCTGCACTCCAAATGAGGTGGAGTCTTACTGATCCTTTGTTGAATGCTAACCTCGTCTACTATGAGGGATCGTCAAACTGATTGTCTATGCCTGCGGACATGAAATGCAGTGTCCCTGGCAAAAGGGACATCAATACGAAATAATGTGCCGAGTATGTAAGGCAACAAAATAACTGAAAGCTGAAATTGAACTGATAATATAATAAATAAAAGTAACTGGGAGTCAAAGATAATCTGAAGATATGCTTACCTGCTGATACTGACTCAACTCTCTCAATATAGTAAGTAAAATAGTTGTCCGGCCCAATAGGGCTCGGTATATATAACTGCTCTACCATAGTAGGCTCGCTCATACCATATTTGGCTCTGTATCTCAGCCATTATGGGCTTGCTCATAGGCGCTCGACAACAGTAGACCCGGTATATAAGTTACCATCTGATCAGATGGTGCCCAATAGGGGCCTGCCCATCGATTATAGCTCGATGGTGGTGAAAATACTGTAATACTGTATATATATAGACCCTATACTCTCTTGACTGGAAGAATACAATACTCAATGGAATATAAGGTCCTGATAAAGGAGAATACTGTAACTTATAAGACTGGGATAATGTACATAAATTCGGGAGTATGAACTTCTCTTTATGCCTCGTTAGTAAACACATGTAATTACGAGATCATGCTAAAATGAAGGAAAGATTTAGCCTTAATATACCTGGAGTACGTAAAAATCCGTATGATTTTCTTGGGATAGATTGTATTGTACTCTCTTAGAATTTGCAATTCACGCTTTATCCCATTGACACGGAATCAACAAACAACATCATTCATATTATTTATGGAAATATTTTCTCTTTGAAGGATTCAATTCGACGAGCCCACTCTCTCAATTCTTTAATTCTTGATCTTTAGATATTAGGAAATAAAACATATCACTAGTGTAGGAAAGCTCTTATAGTGGATGTGGCCCACTTATTAGATGAGTAAGCCACTTAATACTCTAAATTTTCCACCTATGTAAGACTTAATACTCACTTTAAAAGTGATGGGGATTCTGCCACATTTTTTTTGGGGAGGGGGAGGGGGGTTTAAGTCATCCAAAATCTTTAATTATCCAAATTTTAATTAATCTCCCACTAGAAATCATTAATTACCCAATTATCCACATAATTATGAATTACCTCAAATTACTTAAAATACTACTCACTTTTAACATATTTTATACACCTTACTCATGTGGTACCTTGTATGTTACTAGTCCATAAATACAAGGTATTATAGCTCGGACCGTATTCTATCCCATATCGACAAACTTCGACAAAATTCACTTTTTTTGATTCGTTTACCTTTTAACCTTCACGCAACTTTCTTATCACTTGTTATAAATAGTATAAATGCTTATAAACTCAAGATAATCTCATCCCTAAGTCTACGTCGATTAACTGAAGACGGAACTTTAACGTACGAAAATGCGGAATGTAACATCTCATTTCCGAGCTTTCATCAATTTACTTATGGCCTTATTTCACGTATGAAAACATGGTGTGTAACATCATTTCCCCCTTTGGAAAATTCTTCCTCGAATGTTGACTGATGCACTTATCATTTTCATAACCTATGTCTTCCGAATACTTTAGTACTCTCCTTGCCATCTAGGCAACTATTCTATGAATAAATCCAAAGGCCAAGGCATTCTCCCCTTTAGGCCTCTTCCTCACACCACGACTTGTGGTCGGAATCCTTCCAATCTCATAATTGTTGCTACCTTCTGTATGACTTTGACCTTGTAAGTGCGCCTATTTGACTCTTCTTTCCTTTTTCCTCTGATTTTTAGCCATTACTTAAGTTCTTTGCTCAGTACTCTGTCATACTTACGAATATTGCTATGTCTTATTTCATAGACCTGGTTATCCATCCGCATGATTGTACTGCATTTAGGTAGGTCATACTATACCATAACTCTTACTTCGATTTATAGTTACTGAGGTCTGTTACCAAACTCCATGTTACTTTCATTGCTTATCCCATATGTATAAATCTAAGTCCTTTAACGCTTTTTCATTAGTGTTCATCTTAAGAGTGATGGCCCAATCTCATCTCATACTTTGTAACTTTTTATCTATCCATTGTTGATTCACCTCAATTGTTGATCTATAATCTATCATTGATAACTTGACCTTTTATGTAAAACTGTTGCTAGGGCTTACGTCTCATCGAGGAACATCCAAAATGATTAGACTGATCAACTTGGGGCGATACCATGCTTTAATAATTATATTTCATAGCATCCCAATGTGATTCACCTTACGTGGGTATTTTAGTCTTGTGCAATTCATGAAAACCCTTTCTTTTCTTCTTTAAATCATTACTCAATCGAAGGGCCAAACGTCATCCTTTAATTGTCACAATTACACCCTTGTTATATTACCAGAGCAACATTCCATCTCTTCTAAATGCTAATAATCTTAGACTCATTTGAGTTCATTCAGGCTATATTGAGCTTTTTATAACTTAGACAAACCATCAGTTCTTTTGTTTTCCTGGGCTTAATCCCGAGGACTTATCCATTTCTTGTCACCTTCTCACTCGCCCTTTCTTGTCCTTACTCCCGTCTTCCAAAAACCTTGTCTCTTTACCATACTTTAGATTTCGAACTACACATATATATATTTATATTATTTTCCACCTTCCTTCAACTTGCTCTCACCATAGGTTTCCTTATGTTATTCTGGAACATCAAGCGAGACATCACATCGTCTCTAACTCCTTGACTAGATCTCTCGGTACCTAGAAACCATAGGTTGGAAGATATGCCATTGACGATGCTGCTATCATTCCTGGATATTGAATCCCCACTCTTCTAGCCTTCTGTCCGAAGTATGGACTATTCACAACCTTCTGCATTTTAGTATCTCATACGTTGTTCACCTTTACCTTACTTACCTTAAAATCTTGCATCGTATCTTCTGTCTCTTTCATGACCTCCCTTCCACATATGTATAATTCATGTCCATAACTTGAAGCTCTATTGTAATAATTGCACCCCCGGTGCATACACAATCCGATGGGAGCTTCATACTGACTTCTTATGAGGCTGGTACACTTCTAACTGGCTTTATCGTAGAGCCGTTATAGAATATGGTTATTGTACTATCTCTCTTGCACCTTTGATATTAAGAGTGATTTTGGTATGTTCTCAATCATGAGTTTTATAATTTTCAGGGTCCAATAATCAGACTCCTGGTTTACTTAGTTGATGTAACTCCTTAGTTTCCTCTTCCTTCTGATCAACCTTTATGTAGGCTTAAGCTATCTTTTGATCTGTGGCTCCTGGTATTAGTTATTACTTTAGCCTTTCATGGGAACTATGGAATATCCATGATACAATCTTCTAATAATTAAATCCTTGTCTATGACCTAGACTAAAATTATACCGCAGTCTTTTATGATTGTATGATTGTCAACACATATCTTTCTTGGATAATACTCCGAAATCTTAAGTGCATTCCTAACGTAACTAACTACGGATCATTGATCGAATAATCCCTTTTGTTACTTCTTAGCTTTCTTTAAATGTGAGCAATTACTTTTCCTGGTTGTTCTTCCGCTTATTGCATGAATATTTGGTGTCACACCCCAAAATCGAGGGACGCGACCGACACTCAACCGGGTGACCCCAGTCAAGCGAACCTGATTTGCCTTTCCTATCCCACGCGTGACCCCGTGATTTCAATATACATCATTCAAGTAAAATATCAATTTATAGCATAAGCATAAACTTTCAACTTGAATTCACTTCTACTTTTTATCATTACTAACACATGATACTAAATACTTACAAAATACATACAACATTAACAACATGGACCACGATTCCAAACCGTACGCTTACTACCTAAAATACATATATACTTTCCCCACATTGTGTCTACGGAGCCTCTACAAGTACAAAAGATTTATATACTACTTGCCGGCAACAAGGCCTCGACTATACCTTACACTACACCATAAACTCAAATTAAGGTGACATGAGCCACACGTGGCCCCGGGAGAAAGTGGGGCTCACCAGAACAGCTGGCGGAAAGGAGAGAAGGCACTACTGATGGTGGGCTGAATTACCTGATGTAGAACCACCTACATTTATATAAGAAAATGTAGCGCCCCTGACAAAAGGGACGTTAGTACTGTGGAATGGTACTAGTATGTATGAACAAACTTTATCCCAAGTATGATCAAATAATACACTAGTAAGAAACAGTAATAGAACCAATCAATCAATGCACATGGAAAAGAACAACCAAATCATCAAGTTTCACAGTATCTCCTTTTCCCCTTTCAACATTACCATATTCAAGAGTTTCCCCGATTTTTCATTTCGATGGTGATAACGATCACATTCCGTCCTTATTACCTCGACCTCCCTTATTCCCTTGGCCACCCTTATTACCTCGGCACCCTTATTACCTCACATCTCATCAAGTTTCATAGATTTTCATTTCAATGGTGATAATGATCACATTCCGTCCTTATTACCTCGACCTCCCTTATTCCCTTGGCCACCCTTATTACCTCGGCCACCCTTATTACCTCACATCTTATTATCCTTATTAGTTCGTGTTGCGGCGCGCAATCCGATCCCACCCGACAATCATATTCTGTAACAATTAACCACAAACAATCAATCACAAGAATCAACATTTCAAGGAACACAAGTTCATATCAACAATTTATTTATTTGGGTCCAAGACACCATAGTTCTTACCAAGCAGTAATTCATGTACACGGTGTTGCCATAATCGTTCAACTCATTTACATCGTTTCACAATACACTTTTTCCATTATTTTCCACGCACGACTTTTAGCCATTATATACATTCCCACACTGGGCACATCAATAGTCTTTCATTCATTAACACATACTTTCATATCGATATTCTCGAGCATTTACGAGCTTTGCACATAATAAGACAGACACATCAATACATCTTTCACAACCTCATATAGCACGGTAATATGAAAATAAACTAGGACAATCAGAGAGTAGAATCTTAAGTCTCAACACATTTGAATAATCAATTCACATATTATCATCAAGGTACACATGGCGTATGCTCGGACCCAACAAGGGGATCCTACAAAGGTTAAAGTTAGCCATACATACCTGGGGTCGAAATCCCTTTCTAACTTTTACTCTCAAATCACCGGACCGACTAGCACCTTCAATCTAATTCACAATACGGCACATTTAAACTTAGAATTAGGAATCGTGAACATGTCTTGAACTCATTTGAGGTTTTTATCAAACACTAGGTGTTCCTTTAGATTAAATAACCCCTTTTTAGTGAAAGGTTACTCCAACCTATTTTCCTTTACTAGATTATGATAAATTGGGTACATGCATGCAAGATTCTTAACCCCATCTTTATGAACTATCCTACCCAGGTCTCATTTTAACAAAAATCTGGAAATTAAGGTTAATGAGTTAGAAGCTTACCTCTTAGAGTGAAGAAATTTGTGTCCTACTTGATTAGTTCCAAGCTTGAGTGATTAAGGAAGACCAATTTGATGAATTTAGGACTCTGTCTCTCTAGAACCCACTCTTTCCTCTCTCTAATATATCAGAAAATGGTTAAAAATTGAAGGGGAGGGGTGTTTTAATGAACTGGGGTCGGGTTTTAAAAATTAGAAAAATAGGCCCGACACAAGAATGCGGTCAGGAATGCGATCGCATTCCTGACATGCGGTCTCATGCTTAAAGTATAAATGAAAGGAGTGGAACGCTTCAGGTGGACTGATTTATTTGGAAGCAGTTGCTCTTCGATAAGAATAGGGATATGAAATGATACAAATTCCTCTTCATTCTGTTGTGCTCAGCGCATCGTATAATAATATAACGGTTGCTTTGAGGAGCTTTCTCTCTAACCTCTTTCATGAAATTACATGTCCCGAAGTTGATTGTCGAAATCCATTGTGACTCTGGAGTGACAGACCAGCACTCTAACCTACTGATCTATTTCCCCCTTTCGTCACTACTTTGATTCAAAAGTAACCTACCGGCCTATTAGTTTACAAAGTCAACATCAGAGAGTCCTTTCCTCGCTAGTTGGAATAAGAACCTCAACAGCCGCCTTCATTGAACCCCTTCTTCCTATCCTTGCCGGCCACTCTCTGTCTTACTTTCTTTCATTTAGTTAGGCGCTTTTTACTAATATAGTACCGAGTTGGTAATTAGAGTTAGAAGCTTCACAGCTTCCTCCACTCACCTCCACAGGCGAATATAGTCTACTAGACCCATCTCCTTCTAAGAAAAATATCCAAAGTTTTCATTTTTGATCGAATTCCGTCTAGTAATTTCATAATCGACCGCATAATGGCCCTCAAGATGGGCTAAAATTCAAAACACACTGCCCAGGTATGCGACCATTGTGTGGTCCGCATACACGTTATGCGATCGCATAATGCGTCGCATAACTTCACTCCCAAAATCAAAGGCAACAATGCGACAGATATGCGGTCCGCATAAATGAATTGCGATCGCACATTGGACCACATAATTGACCTCAAATGGGGCAGTGATCTGCCCGGGTATGCGACCATTATGCGGTCCGCATACACGTTATGCGATCGCATAACACCCACTTTCTGGAAAATTTTATTCTTTAAGTCTCGGGGTACTTTTTACTCAATTTTGGCATGTTTTAAAAATTTCCACAATAAAAACAACTCGGGGACTCATTCGGGCATTATTTTTTTTAAACAAGAAAATTTTACTGGTCTTTACATCCTCCCCCCCTTAAAAAGCATTTTTGGAAATCATTTAGTTTTGAAAGCATGATATGCAACTTCCAGATTTTCACTAACTCCAATATTTCAGAAAAATTTCGCCAGAGTTCCCTTTGTAATTAGACCTATCTACCTGTCAGAGAGCCCCCGAAACACATTTCCAAGCACCATTACACAGTTTTAATCACCCAATAACTCACACACAACGTTGTTACCTCAACAATTTGCAAATATTCAATCATTTTGTCAACTACACATAGTTCTTTCTTCTTATACAAATTTGCACATGATTTACATTTTCGCATATAACTTGGTCGTTTTAATGAGTCCCATACAACCCAATCACCTCAATATACTATATTCATTTCAATTAATCATTACCAACCTACTCTACCATTAATCACTTGCCTAACACATACGTTCCACAAAACTTTCATTTACCTCAAGGGTTACACACTGCCAAATAGAACAGCGGGTTCAGCTTTAGCACACATTGGGAGATTACAACAATAAGGTAATTAGGGGAAGATGGGGTGATATTGCACAAAACCGGACATAAAATATAATTTTCTTAGAGATGACAGTTTTGGCGAACACTACTAGACTTATTCAAACAAATGGGGATATTTTTCTTTCATCTCATTTTCCGCTTCCCACGCGGCTTCCTCAATGTGCTGACTTCGCCACAATACTTTAACTGAAGCAATTTCTTTGTTCCTCAATCTACAGACTTGTCTATGAAGAATAGCAACCGGAACCTCTTCATACGATAATTCTTCATTAACCTCAATAGTCTCAACTGGCACGATGGCTGATGGATCTCCAACCACTTTCTTCAACATGGACATGTGGAACACCGGGTGCACTAATGACAATTCAGGGGGTAATTCCAACCTATACTCCACTTGTCCTACCCTTTGAGCAATCCGATATGGCCCGACATACCTTGGGCTCAATTTTCCTTTCTTCCCAAACCGCATTACTCCCTTCATGGGAGATACCTTCAAGAATACTCAATCATCTACTTGAGAATTCCAATTTTCTTCGACGAACGTCCGCATAGGAGTTTTGACAGCTCTGAGCGGTTTTCATCCTCTCCCGAATGACTCTGATTTTTTCCAATGCCTGATGCACAAGATCTGGCCCTAACAATTCTGCTTCACCAACCTCGAACTACCCACTCAGAGATCTACACCTCCTTCCGTACAATGCCTCAAATGGGGCCATCTGAATACTAGCGTGAAAGCTATTATTGTAAGAAAATTTGATAAGCGGTAAATTATCATCCCAATTACCCTTGAAGTCCAACACACAAGACCGTAAAATATCTTCAAGCGTCTGAATAGTCCGATCTGCATGACCATCAGCCTGCGGATGGAAAGCTGTGCTGAGATTTACCTGAGCACCCAAATCTTGCTGAAATTTCCTCCAAAAATTAGCCATGAACTGGGCTCCTCGGTCTGAGATAATAGAAACTGAAGTACCATGAAGCCTGACTATTTCCTTGGTATACAACTGAGCGTACTGTTCTGCAGTATCAGTGGACTTGACCGGCAAGAAGTGAGCTGATTTCGTGAGTCGATCCACTATCACCCAAATCGAGTCGAACTTGCGCTGAGTGCGAGGTAACCCTACCACTAAATCCATGTTGATCATTTACCATTTCCATATTGGAATTTCCATAAGCTGAGTTAACCCACTAGGCCTCTGATGCTCGGCCTTCACCTGCTGACAATTCAAACATTTAGATACAAAGTCTGCCACACCTTTTTTCATACCGCTCCACCAATAAACTTCCCGGAGATCTTGATACATTTTTCGTAGAACCTGGGTGCACGGAATACCTGGAACTGTGAGCTTTCGCCATCACCCTCACCTGAAGATTATCCATATCAGGAACACACAGCCTTCCCTGGCACCGCAAAACACCATCATCACTTCCGAGTGAAAATGCCGAAATCTTACTATTCAAAACTGCCTCCTTCAACTGCGCCAATGCTGGATCAATAAACTGCTTCTCCTTGACTTCCGCTACAAGTGATGATTCTGCCCCATTATGGACCATGACTTTCCCCTCGTCTGAGGTCAAGAGACAGACCCCCAGACTAGCCAATTGACAAACATTTCGAGCCAACAACCTCTAATCTTCCTCCAAATGAGCCAGACTACCCATAGACTTCCGACTGAGAGCGTCAGCCACTACATTTACATTCCCTGGATGGTACCAAATGTTCATACCATAATCCTTAAGCAATTCTAACCATCGCCACTGCCTTAAATACAACTCCTTCTGCTTGAACAAATATTGGAGGCTCTTGTGGTCTGAGAACACATCCACATGGACCCCATATAAATAATGCCGCCATATTTTTAATGCAAACACAACTGTCGCGACTTCTAAATCATGCGTCGGATAATTCTTCTCGTGATTCTTGAGTTGACTGGAAGCATAGGCTATAACCTTCCCGTGTTGCATCAACACACATCCCAAACCAACCCTTGAAGCATCGCAATAAACCAAAAATCCCTTCGTGCCTTCTGGCAAAGTTAACACCGGTGCTGAAGTCAATCTTGATTTCAATTACTGAAAGCTCTTCTCACAAGAGTCGGACCATTGGAACTTAGTTGCCTTCCGATAATACCCGGCTAGACTCAAGAAACTATGAATCTCTGTCGGGGTCGTTGGTCTAGGACAATCCTTCACCACTGTGATCTTCTGGGGATCAACCTTAATCCCTTCTCTGGAAACAACATGACCCAAAAATGTGACTGACTCCAGCCAAAATACACATTTTGGAAACTTGACATACAATTGGTGCTGATGAAGAATCTGCAGAACTGCCCTGAGGTGATCAGCATGATCCTCCCGACTCCGCGAGTAGACAAGGATGTCATCAATAAAAACAATCACGAAGGAGTCAAGAAACAGTTTGAAAACCCGATTCATAAGATCCATGAAAGCCACATGAGCATTGGTCAGTCCAAAGGACATTACTAGAAAATGGCCATAACGAGTTCTGAAGGAGGTCTTAGGAACATACTGCTCTCTGATCTTCAACTGGTGATACCCCGACCGTAAATCAATTTTGGAGAAGAACCTCACACCCTGCAATTGGTCGAACAAATCATCTATCCGAGGCAATGTATACTTGTTTTTGATAGTGACTTTGTTGAGCTGCCGATAATCACTACACATCCGAAGCGACCCATCGTTCTTCTTGGTGAAAAGAACCTGAGCGCCTCACGGTGACACACTCGGCCGAATGAACCCCTTCTCTAATAAGTCTTTCAACTACTCCTTTAACTCCCTCAACTCTGCTGGCGCCTTTCTGTGTGGTGGATAGATATTGGCTGAGTATCTGGCAATACCAATCTCGAAATCGATCTCTCTATCTGGCGGAGTCCATGGAAGCTCGTACAAAAATACTTCAAGAAACTCATTCATGACTGGGACGGACTCGGGGGCAGACACTTCTGAAGTGGTGTCCGCAACCCGGACCAAATGATAAACACACCCCCTTTTAATCATCTTCGAGGCTTAAGGTAGGAAATAAACCTACCCTTTGGCACCACGCCATTCCCTTTCCACTCAATAACTGACTCGTTAGGAAACTCTAGTCTCATAATTCTGGTTCGGTAGTCGAGTTTAGCAAAGCACGAGTAAAGCCAATCCATTACCATGATAACATCGAAATATACCATCCCTAATTCGATAAGATCGGCCGTGGTATCTCGACCACAAACCGTGACAACACAATTCCTATAGACTCGTGCGGCTGTAATGGAATCACCAACCGGAGTAGACACAGAGAACGGCTCATGAAGCTGCTCGGGTTCTATCCCAAAACTTGAAGCAATAAATGGGGTAACATAAGACAAGGAGGACCCCAGATCAATAAGAGCATAACATTCAAGGGCTTGAACAACTAGAATACCTGTAACAACATCTGGAGAAGCCTTCGCACTCTGGCGACCACTCAAATCATAGAACCGGCTGGGTCCACCTCTACCTCGAGCTCCACCTCTAACTGCACCATGCCCTTCTGGAGCTGGAGGATGTACTGAAGATGCAGCGACTGAAGAACTGGACGGCTGAGAAAAACCACTACCCATGCCCTGACTGGGCGCACGTTAATCCCACCGAATATGACCTCTCACCCCACACCGTAGCATACCGGGATATCCAGGTAACAAGGCTCGGTATGGAACCTCCCACACTTAGGGAATGAAAGCCTCCTCTGCTGCTGGAACCTCCCTCCTAGACGACCCGACTGATGGGGTCTTCTACTGTCTGATCCTGGTCCCCAGCGACTGCTTTGCTGATAATGGTGCACAGATGGCGATGCACTGGATGACGACTGAGCATAAGACTGGGATGGCCTTGATGGTCCTCTCCCCTGAACTGGTCTCCCTCCTCCAACTGAACTCCCCAAGTGGCCCGCTGATCGGGCCCTGCTAATACTCTCCCTCTCCGACCTTATCTTCAATTTCCTAGCCTCCGTCGCCTGGGTGAATCCCACTATCTTACCATAATTCATGTCTGAGTGCAAGGCAGCTGTAGCTGCTTCATTCACAACCAAAAGACTGAGGCCCTGAACAAACCGTCGAACTCTGGCACCCATAGTCGATACCGACTGAGGAGCGTACTTGGACAACCTCAGGAACTCCATGTGGTACTCCGACACACTCATATTACCCTGCTTGAGAACCTCAAACTCCGTAGCACAGGCGGTCATAGCCTCGGCAGGCAAGAAGTGATCCTTGAAAGCATCAACGAACTCATTCTATCTCGCCGGATTCTCCCACATCTCGAACCATGAATACACTGCTCCCCTCATCCTGTAAGATGCTAACTCAACCCCCTCTGTCTCTGTAGCCTTCATAACCCGAAGCGTCTTGCACATCTCATCTAGAAAATCATGTGAATCGGCCTCCGGATCAATACCTGAGAACTCTGGAGGGGCCAACCACAGAAACTGGTTGACTCTGGAACTGGTGGAATCTCCCTGTCCGCTAGAGGATGCAGGGGCATCAAGAGATCCTTGGGCGTGAGCGGCCACTAACTGAGTCAACATATGAATAGCTCCCCTGAGGTCCCCATCAGAAGTACCGGGACCTGAAGCTGGAACCGAAGAAGGATTAGGAATACCGGCGGGAGGGGTTGCAACACCCTCTGCCGCAGCCAGAATAGGAACACTCTTGTCTGGAACAGAAAGGCCAGGTGGATTCAAAGTCGGGGACTCGCTCTCACCCGCACCATTGGGTACAGATTTCACAGCCACACTTGGGGCGGCATCAGCCTCTAGGCCAAGCTGAGCTCTCTTCTTTGGTGCCATTACTGAAAATTTTGGAACAAAGCACGAGTTAGACAAGAATATTTTCACTTTCCACTTCACCGCATGATATAGAATAACAATGAAAAGGGTGTTCCCTAAATGTCTATGTAGCCCCCTAATTATAGATGTGGTCGACAACACACCGATAAGAAGGGCTCTACTAGACACGGTTCCGAGACATCCTAGGACAATTTTAAAACCTTAAGCTCTAATACCAAGTTTGTCACGCCCCAAAATCAAGGGACGCGACCGGCACTCAACCGGGTGACCCCAGTCAGGTGAACCTGATTTGCCTTTCCTATCCCACGCGTGACCCCGTGATTTCAATATACATCATTCAAGTAAAATAGCCACTTATAACTTAAGCATAAACTTTCAACTTGAGTTCACTTCTACTTTTTATCATTACTAACACATGGTACCAAATACTTACAAAATACATACAACATTAACAACGTGGACCACGATTCCAAACCGTACGCTTACTACCCAAAATACATATATTCTTTCACCACATTGTGTCTACGGAGCCTCTACAAGTACAAAAGATTTATATACTACTTGCCGGCAACAAGGCCCCGACTATACCTTACACTACATCATAAACTCAAATTAAGGTGACATGAGAAACACGTGGCCCCGGGAGGAAGTGGCGCCCACCTGAATACCTGGCGGAAAGGAGAGGAGGCACTACTTACGGTGGGCTGAATTACCTGCTGTAGAACCACCTACATTTATATAATAAAATGTAGCGCCCCGGGCAAAAGGGATGTTAGTACTGTGAGATAGTACTAGTATGTATGAACAAACTTTATCCCAAGTACAATCAAACAATACACAAGTAAGAAACAGTAATGGAACCAATCAATCAATGCACGTGGAAAAGAACAACCAAATCATCAAGTTTCACAATCTCTCATTTTCCCCTTTCAACATTACCATATTCAAGAGTTTCCCGGATTTTTCATTTCGATGGTGATAACGATCACATTCCGTCCTTATTACCTCGGCCACCCTTATTCCCTCGGCCACCCTTATTACCTTGGCCACCCTTATTACGTCACATCTCATCAAGTTTCATAGATTTTCATTTCAATGGTGATAATGATCATATTCCGTCCTTATTACCTCGGCCTCCCTTATTCCCTCGGCAACCCTTATTACCTCGGCCACCCTTATTACCTCACATCTTATTATCCTTATTAGTTCGTGTTGCGGCGCGCAACCCGATCCCACCCGACAATCATATTCTATAACAATTAAACACAAACAATCAATCACAAGAATCAACATTTTAAGGAACACAAGTTCATATCAATAATTTATTTATTTGGGACCAAGCCACCATAGTTCTTACCAAGCAGTAATTCATGTACACGGTGTTGCCATAATCGTTCAACTCATTTACGTCGTTTCATAATACCCTTTTTCCATTACTTTCCACGCACGACTTTTAACCATTATATACATTCCCACACTTGGGCACATCAACAATCTTTCATTCATTAACAGATACTTTCATATCGATACTCTCGAGCATTACGAGCTTTGCACATAATAAGACAGGCACATCAATACACCTTTCACAACCTCATATAGCACGGTAATATGAAAATAAACTAGGACAATCAGAGAGTAGAATCTTAAGTCTCAACACATTTGAACAATCAATTCACATATTATCAACAAGGTACACGTGTCGTATGCTCGGACCCAACAAGGGGATTCTACAAAGGTTAACGTTAGCCATACATAACTGGGGTCGAAATCCCTGTCTAACTTTTACTCTCAAATCACCGGACCAACTAGCACCTTCAATCTAATTCACAATGCGGCACATTTAAACTTAGAATTAGGAATCATGAAAATGTTTTGAACTCATTTGAGCTTTCTATAAAACACTAGGTGTTCCTTTAGATAAAATAACCCCTTTTAGTGAAAGGTTACTCCAACCTATTTTCCTTTACTAGATTATGATAAATTGGGTACATGCATGCAAGATTCTTAACCCCATATTTATGAACTATCCTACCCAGGTCTCTCTAGAACCCATTATTTCCTCTCTCTAATATATGAGAAAATGGTTAAAAATTGAAGGGGATGGGTGTTTTAATGAACTGGGGTCGGGTTTTAAAAATTAGAAAAATAGGGCCCGACACAAGAATGCGGTCAGGAATGCGATCGCATTCCTGACATGCGGTCCGCATAATCGACCGCATAATGGCCCTCAATATGGGCCAAAATTCAAAATACACTGCCCATGTATGCGACCGTTGTGCAGTCCGCATACACGTTATGCGATCGCATAATTCGTCGCATAACTTCCCTCCCAGAATCAAAGGCAACAATGCGGCATATATGCGGTCCGCAAAACTGAAATACGATCGCACCTTGGACCGCATAGTTGACCTCAAATGGGGCAGTGATCTGCCCGGGTATGCGACCATTATGTGGTCCACATACACGTTATGCGATCGCATAATACCCACCTTCTGGAAAATTTTATTCTTTAAGTCTCGGGGTACTTTTTACTCAATTTTGGTCCGTTTTAAAAATTTCTACAATAAAAACAACTTGAGGACTCATTCGGGCATTATTTTTTTTAAACAAGAAAATTTTATGGGTCTTTACACTTGGCTTATCTTCGTGCCCACACATATTGGAATTCCATACAATCCATACGATCTTGAATATCACCTTTTGATTTTTTTCTTCTTCCCGTTCATAGTCACGTTTGGTGCCACTTTCTTATGGAGTGCATACAATGTTGTTATGAGATTGTTGTTTCAAGACCATTTCTTCTTCTTCAAGTTACTATGCTTAGGTTGAAGCCTTCTTTCTTATTTCCTTGGCTAGTCTTTCATTATAGTACTTAAGGAGGATCCTCTGACTCTTGTAAAGTTGCGAGCTTATTACATCGAATACTCGACAGAATTTTTGACACCCTTCCTCGCCTATAACTATCTGTAATTTACGCTCATGTGCTTGTAGGGTTGCTTCTGAACTGAAGTTTTGACTATTTTCCCAGTGGGGCTTTCTTTTATTTCCAAACACTTATACGGTACCTTTTACTTCCGCAACTCCTATCTTGCACGATCTGCTGATTCGTCTATAACCTCATGTCTAGCCATAACTAGGCTCTTCCTGAATCAACTACCATTTACTCGTTGGTCCATTCTCATATCAATATTCCGCGTAATATTTCTTGGGTCATTTCCTTTGTCTTAACTTATGTCCCGCACAGGCTCCTTATCTATCAATAACATCTCAGGCAGGACCCTTACTTCCTCCCCTTGACGTCGTATTTGCATAATGTTTTGGAATCGTAGCATATCTGTAGGATTTGAATAAGTGCAATCTCATCCCTTTCTATTTTTTCGCATTCTTCCTTTATCATTGCGTAGTTACTAGAACCACTTAACTCTGACTTCATGCCACATCACTCCATATTCCCCCTTTTTGGGGATTACTAAGATTTAGTTCTACGACAATCTACCTGTAGATGTTTTATATCTTCATCTTTGGTGTCTTTTCACATCATCTATGACCCTTACTTTCCTTGAGGTAATCCTTCTATGCCAAGGATAACAAAATTCCTTAACAAAATTCCTTGCTCACGAGGGTGACACCTAGTATAACTGGCACATACCGTCCTTTTAGCTTAACTTTGCTCACATTGCTTGCTTTAGGGAAGCGTCTTCCTGAATGAACTTTAAAGGGTATTCTTCTGTCGTCCATTCTATTATCACCGAAACACAATCTCCAAAATTCTCATGATGCCGACTATTATTATATCACTAAGTCCCTAATTCATGTTTAGTTTATCTTGTTCGCCAACCCATACTGATTTCTATTACTCTGGGGTTTAACTTTTCCTTCTGGTAGTCGCATTAGATTCACGAACTTATTTCTCGAAATGAGAATATGACTTTATGGCCTATACTCTTTTGTTGTCTGAAGGCCGGTCACCTCTCGTCTTTTCATTCACTTGACTATAGACTCTACAATACTATAAATTTTTTTTCTTTTGATCTACCATTGTCATCCATGTATCACATCTTACTCATAATGCTTCATTAACTCCCTTCTTATTTCCCTGCTAACATTTCTATCTATTACTTTATTCTGAAAACTTCAGCAAGACATTCTTTTGCTTTTAGATCCTTTTTTCTCCATCCACTGGCTCTTCGGGTTGCCTAATATTCTCTCTCTACTAGGGATTCTAGTGCCTGTCTTTGTAATTTTTTTTTGAACATTCTAATATTCATATCTACCCGTACTATTCTAGAATGCACCATCTGGGTGTCTCACAAGGAGAATTATTACCACGTTTGTAATATCCTTTCGAAATGTCAACTAACGCAAACAATACATCCATCATTTTGGGTTACTGTAACCCTAGTCGGGTCCTGATATCCTGTCCTTCTCTTAAACTATAACTTTTATCTCCTATAGGGCATAACTAAGATGGGAGAGACTAATCGTACATACCTCTATTGCAATTAAAGGTAACTCAAAATGCATATATTTCTCTGCTTGGATTGTAAATACTGATATTCTTCATTAATTGGGCGCCTCGTACCCTTCTTCACCTTGCTTCTTTTACTTGTTGAAAATTGTATCTACCTTCTGAATCTTTCACTGCTTTTTACCATATGGGCGGGTAAATACTCGTGCCTTAGGGCCTCTTTTGAAGAAGCTTACACATTATAGTACACACATGATCTGCTGAAGACCTCACATTTACTTATCATAAGCATGATGCAAAATGGAGTTCCTCTAGCTCGACTCTTCCAAAACCACATGTAATCTCTTACTAACTGTCTTTTATATGTAGGTATCGTCTTATTACAAGTAAAATAGAGTTGAAGAGTTTGAATTCTTACAACTGAGCTCTATCACATGATCTAGAGTAAGAAGAAAAAGTGACAGTCCTAAATTCCCTGTATCCTCCTGCTTATAAGTGTGGTGCACAACACACCATTAAACAAGACTTTACTAGAAACGGCTTGTAGACTCCCTAGGACAAATCTGCTCTGATACCACTTTTTTCACGACCCAAACCGATGGGCCGTGATGGGCACCCGGTACCTTATTCAACCCAGTACCAACGTAACATATGTTTCTTATCGAAATAACATTGGTAACTGGGCCAACATGGCCACAACTCGTAATGTGTGACTATCAGTGAGAAACATTGTATCAATGAACCATCTTTCTTGAAACACGAATACATATGGGCCGTTAAGGCCTTTGAAATACTGTACAAAATGAACCTCTGTCTACAAAGCCTCTAAGAGTATTTGACATCAAATGGGACATGGTACCGACCTACCCATAAGTTTGTAGCAAAATTCTGACACGATGACTCATATACTCGGCTGCACTCTGAATGAGGTGGAGTCTTACCGATCCTTCGTTGAATGCTAACCTCGTCTACTATGAGGGCTTGTCAAACTGATTGTCTATACATGCAGGCATGAAATGCAGCGTCCCCGGCAAAAGGGACGTCATTGCGAAAAAATGTACCGGGTATGTAAGGCAACAAAATAATTGAAAGGTGAAACTGAACTGATAATATAATAACTGAAAGTAACTGGGAATCAATGTAATCTGAAGATATGCTTACCTGCTGATACTGACTCAACTCTCTCAATATAGTAAGTAAAATAGTTGTCCGGCTTTATAGGGCTCGGTATATATAACTGCTCTACCGTAGTAGGCTCGCTCATAGGCGCTCAACCACACTAGACTATGTATCTCGACCATTTTGGGCTCGCTCATAGACGCTCGACCATAGTAGGCTTGGTATATAACTTACCATTTGATCAGAGGTTGCCCAATAGGGGCCTGCCTATCGATTGTAGCTCGATGGTGGTGAAAATACTGTAATACTGTATATATAGAGACCCTCTGCCCTCTTGACTGAAAGAAGACAATACTCAATGGAATATAAGGTCCCGATAAGGGAGAATACTGTAAGTTATGAGACTGGGATAATGTACACAAAATTTGGGAGTACGAACTTCTCTTTATGCCTCATTATTGAACACATATACTTACTAGATCATGCCAAAATGAAGGAAAGGTTTAGCCTTAACATACCTGGATTAGGGAATGATGTTCCTGGGAAAGATTGTATCGTGCCCTCTTAGAACTTGCAATTCACGCTTTATCCTATTGGCACGGAATCATCAAACAACATCATTCATATTTGGTATGAAAATATTTGCTCTTTGAAGGATTCAATTCGGCCAATCCACTCTCTTAATTCTTTAATTCTTGATATTCAGATATTAGGAAATAAAACATATCCTATTGTATGAAAGCTCTTATAGTGGGTGTGGCCCACTTATTAGATGAGTAAGCCACTTAATTCTCTAAATTTGACACATATGTAAGACTTAATATTCACTTTAAAAGTGATGGGGATTCTGCCACATTTTTTTTAGGGTGGGGGTGG
>ML434341.1:1663-43248 GCA_005239525.1 Nicotiana knightiana | reverse complement strand
GGGGGGGGGGGAGGTTAAGTCAACCAAAATCTTTAATTATCCAAATTTCAATTAATCTCCCACTAAAAATCATTAATTACCCAATTATCCACATAATTAAGAATTACCTGAAATTACTTAAAATACTACTCACTTTTAACATATTTTATACACCTTACTATCTTGGTCATGTGGTACCTTGCATGGTACTAGTCCGTAAATACCGTGTATTATATCTCGGATCGCGTATTCTATCCCATATCGGCAAATTTCGACAAAACTCACTTTCTTCGATTCATTTAACTTTTAACCTTCGTGGAACTTTCTTATCGCTTGTTATAAATAGTGTAAATACTTATAACCTCAAGATAATCTCATCTCTGAGTCTACGATGATTAACTGAAGATGGAACTTTAACGTACGAAAATGCGGAATGTAACATCTCATTCTCGAGCTTTCATCAATTTACTTATGACCTACTTTCACATACGAAAACATGGGGTGTAACATAAGACTTTAGATCTCTTTGAACATCTAGAAAGTTTACCTCATCGTCATCATCTTCATCATCGTCAAATTGTGCCATCAGGCTAAAGATAGAGTCATATTGAGTTGCTTCACTTTCTACTGCCATCATGGAGCTGTCACCTTTTTCATCATCTTCTATATATTCGCTGGAAGTGTCTCCCCATGCAGCAAGAGCTTGTTTCACAACGTTGTCAGCAACGTCTTTTCTTTTGAATCGTTTGTCAGGAACCTGGTTCCTCTTAGCTGCTTTGTCTGTGTTGTGTTTGTACTGATCTTGATTGAGGAGAGGGACATATTTGATGAAATGTCCTGACTTCTCCCACTTATGACATAGTTCATAGCCTCTTTGCTTGATGGAGCTGCCCCGTTTTGGAATACCTCCATTTCTGAGAACCATTTTCTGAAATCTCTTTGTCAAGTAAGCCATATCAGCATCCTCACCACTTGATTCATTGTTGTCTTTCTTTAGGAACATGTTATTCTCCCTTTTTGGCTCTCATCTCTCATTGTCCTTCTTTTTCTTCATTTCATAAGTTTTCAGATTCCGAATGAGTTCATCAATGGTCAGCTTCTGCAGATCCTTTGCCTCTGTGATAGCATTTACTTTGCTTTCCCAGGAACCGAGTAATATTCTAAGTATTTTTCTGAAAAGTTTGTTTCTTGGAATGATTTCTCCCAGAGAATGAAGCTCATTGATGATAGAGGTGAAGCGAGTGTGCATGTCCTGAATGGACTCATCATATTTCATCTTGAAGAGCTCATACTTTGTGGTTAGCATATCAATCTTCGACTATTTGACTTGAGTTATCCCTTCATGATCTGTTTGGAGAGCTTCCCAGATATCCTTAGCAGATTGACATGCTGAAATCCTATTGTATTCGTCTGGTCCAATACCACAAACCAGAATTTTATTGCTCGAAAGTTCTTTTCTATGTCTTTGCGATCAGCATCGTCAAATTCCTTTCTTGTTTTTGGAACTGTTACTACTGGGTCACCACTAGTCTTCATATGGATAAAGGGTCCATCGCAGATAATATCCCATAGCTCTGAATCTTCAGCTATGATAAAATCATGCATCCTTGGTTTCCACCACCCATAATATTGGTTGTTGAACTTAGTGGTCTGAAGGTAGATTGAACTTCTTCAAAATTTGGTGGAGCAGCCATGAGGATCCTTTCCAGGTGTTAGCCTAATAGAAAGAACCTGCTCTGATACCAATTGATAGAAACTAAGGGTCCACCAAACTATATAGAGAACTAGGTTCTCAATTAGTTTTCACTAAACGCATGCACACTGCAGTAAGTAAATGACACAATGGAATTTTACGTGGAAAACTTTCAGCTCATGGGATTAAAAACCACGACCTACCCTTGTAGAATTTCAACTTCACTACTGAGCATACTTCAGAGTTACAACCTATTGTAACCTAGGAATTAACCTCTTAATCTCTCACTAACTTGTAACAACTCTATTACAAGCCCCTTTCTAATAACTCTATTACAAAGCTTACAACTCGACTAACTCTAGCCAAGACACAAACACAAGGTTTATGATTTTACAAAAGTTTCCTACACAATGCTTCTAACTAAGCTAAGTAGGAATCACAATTAAAGTACTTTAACAAAAGTGCAACACAATTAAGGACATGCAATAACTCAATACATGGAACTGGTCCTTTTTTATGTCGTTCTTTGTTCTTGATGCCCTTTAGAATCGCTTGGTAGATTAATGCACACACTTGAGAGAATACTAGATGGATTCTTCAATTTTCAAGTCATGTTTTTGTAACGACCCGGTCATTCGTTCCATGAGATTAGCCCTGTTTTCCCTGTTTCAGCTTTTTCATGTGTTAATTAACTTAATTATGATGTATTGGTCCGGTTGGTTCGGGTTCGGAGTGGTCGTAGTGAGAAATGAGACACTTAGTCTCTTGGATTGGCTTTATAGTTGGAAAAGTCAACTGGGAGTTAACTTATCGGTAAACAACCCCGGAATGTGGATTTTATAGATCGGATAGCTTCGTTGGGTGATTTGGGACTTAGGAGTGTGTTCGGAATGTGATTTTGAGGTCCGGAGTAAAATTAGGGTTGGATTGGCGAAATTGAGTTTTTAGCTATTTTCGGTCGGCAGTGAAAAATTAGCTATCGGGGTAGGAATGGAATTTTGGAAGTTTGAACAAGTTCGTAGGGTCATTTTGGACGTGTGTGCAAATTTCCAGGTCAATCGAACGTGTTTTGGATCGTTTCGGGACCTTTGGCGAAATTTGGAAATTTTTAAGTTCATAGGCTTGAATCCGAGGTGAATTTAGTGTTTTGATGTTATTTTGGGTGTCCTTAGGGTGCGAATAAGTCCGGATGATCACTTATGACTTGTTGCTATTTTTGGTTGGGGTCCCGAGGGGCTCGGGATGATTTCAGATAGCCATCGGGGGATTTAAAGTTTGAAAATTACAGCTGAAGCTGCTGGTGCTGGTGTAACCGCACCTGCGGATAGGGGACCGCAGATGCGGGCCCGCAGAAGAAGAATAAGACCGCAGATGCGGATTTTGGTGGACAGGAGGAATACCGCAGATGCAGAGCTGGGGCCGCACCTGCGGAGTCGCAAGTGTGGAAATTTGATGGCAGGTGCGGAAATGTGCATTTAAGTGATTTTTCGCAGGTGCGCACCTGGGACCACAGGTGCGGGTACGCATGTGCGAGAATATGGCCGCAGGTGCGGAAATCCCAGGGCAGAACATATAAATAGGACCCTTAGCGGATTTTGGTCATTCATCCACCATTTTTGCACGAGTTTGAAGCTTTTTGAAGAGGAAAATTGAAAGTTCTTCGTGGAGGTAAGACTTTTGGACTTAAAACTCGTTTACGTGTGAGTTATGGACTGATTAGTGGTGAAATTTGTGGGAAATTAGTACAAAAATTGAGTAATTAGGGCTTGTAATTGGAGACCTTTAATTGGGGATTTGAGGGGCCATGAGGTCCGATTTTGAGATTCTTGATATGTATAGACTCGTGGGAGGATGAGGATTACTTCCGAGGCGTGGGCCCGGCGCTCGGGTTTTGCCAATTTCGGGATTTGTGATGTAAAATGATAATTTTGATGTGGGTTTTGCTCCTTTAGCATATATTAATGATATAATACTGATTTTGGTTAGATCCGAGGCGATTTGTGGCCGAGTTGAGCGGCAAGGGCATGGTGGAGTGGAGTTTCGGCTTGATTGAGGTAAGCAAAGTTTCCAAACTTGGTTCTAAGGGTTCCAAACCCCAAACTATATGATATATGACTATAACTGAGGTGACGCACATGCCAAGCGACGGGCGTGCAGGCATGCACCGCGTAAATTATGGCCTGGCTCATCCCATGGCACCGCCTAGTAGCTATTACGGATTGGTACCCACACTTCTATTATGTGGTAAATGTGAATGTCACACCTCTTTTTTCGCTCCCGGTAAAATAAAGGATAATAAGGGAGTTTTTCCACTTTAAGTGACATTATTTGGATTTAGGATTTATTTTAGTTTTTTGAGTCGCCACCTGGATTTTTGACGAGATTCCGGGACACCGTTTTATTGAAATCCCAAACCGAGGAAATTTAGACTCTGTTTTAAGTGGTCTGCAACCAGAAATCCGAGTAAGGAATTCTGTTAACCCGGGAGAAGGTGTTAGGCATTCCCGAGTTCCGTGGTTTTAGCACGGTCGCTTAACTCTTAATATTTGGCCTTAATTATTTGATTATTTACATATTTTTAGCCTATTGTGCATTTAGCCTTTTTATGTTTTAGCCGCTTTTGACATTTATGGATTTATCTTGAAACAAGTCACGATGGCGTGCACTTGTTTGTTTTTGAACACATCGCAACCACGTCACATGAAATGCACCCGTGATTGTTACATGTGATTTTATTAATGTTTGGAGTGAGAGTCGGGGGCACGAGTTGCCACACCTGAATGTAGATTATGGTTATTTGAAGTAATATTTTATTGTCTACTAAATTTCAAACTAGCGGAGGTATTCTTCAACCTATAGTATGTGTAGAAGATTTTCTAAGGTTAATTTCACTAGTCTAAAGGGCGATCATTTGGGCTATGGCCACTTTTTAACCCAGTTTAATCATTTAACCCTTTGGCCAATCCTAATTGTGGATAGTTATAAAAGAGATAAAACTATATAATTCTATAAAGGAAACATGCCAACATATGAAGTTTTACAAGAAATCCGACAAATTGCTAATTTACAAGCTACACATTAAAGAGTCAACTCCACACTTTTAGCTATAGTAGAATATTGAATTAACGATTTTCATCAATTTCAGGTGGCCTAGATACATGCCTTCATATGTATTGAGTCTTGTTCGATAGCGTTTATACATTTATTGTTGTGAATTCAGAAAGTTTGAAATATATGAGATGAATCGAAAACGTTTTGGATCACACATTCCTGTTTTGTATATTTTTCGAAAGTCATGGAATCTGGAATGATTATTTTCCAGAATCTTAGTAAGTGTTTACAAGGAGTATGATCTGAATAAAAAATCATACAAAATGCCTTTAAATAGCAAAATCTATATTTTTCTATATTTCGAAATTCAGTAGAGGTGAATTAAACAATTTTAAGATAGATCACAAGGGGGTTTTGAGGAAAAGAGAACTGTATTGGGCCATTTTCAGTAAATTGGATCATTTTTGAGAGAATTTCACGTTTATAAGAAACAGGGAGATAAAGCTAAATACTAATTTAGAATGTCCAGTCCATGTTTACAAACCTTAAAGTCTGTAGAGACAATTACATGGCTATTTACTATGAAATACAATTTCCTAAAAAAATAACAAATGAATAATGATAATAAAAAAAAAGAATGAAACATCAGCTGCTACTCCTGTGCGAGCTAGCAGCACTTCGAAACTTTGAAAACCTGCATTTCATCACTGATTTTAAACCCAAATAGCATAAATTCCTATGTACACTTCAAGGAATGAATCTGACCATTATAGGGGTCAGGTTTGATTCCTTTAGTGTTGTTTGACAATAACATCTAAGAATATGTGTCCTTCGCTATCAAGACCAATATTTAAGCACTTTTATGGGGTGAATCTGACTATGAAGAAGGTCAGATTCAGCTTCAGTAGTGCCAACCACTCAACATTTCAGTTCTTTTCACATAGAAAATGCTTCACCAAGATTTCAGCATACAAAGAAGGGATGTTTATGCATATCTTAGCACCGGATTTGCACACATGTTTAGGAAAAAGAAAACTCAAACAAGAACCAACAGATTCCATACATAGCTTTTTAGCAAACTTTTATACAAACAAAGAGATAATTTCTAACAGCTGATTCAAACCCATAAAATCAGTAGAAACAAAGCATGAAAACCAACTAAAACAAAATTTTTTAGCTTAAGATAACAACTTTATTTAGACGGTATTGTTACATACTTCAACAAGGTTAATAATAACAGAAAAATTTGGACCAAATAAAGGTCCAAGGGTTGAAATTTGAGGCTCAGAAGAACAACAAACCAACATCAACTATCCGACAGTAAACAACCCAGAAAAATAACACTTGAAGACCCAGAAAACTCGAGTGAAGAATAACCAGAAAGATGGGACCTAATCCTTCAAAGGAGAAGAGGCCACATCTCCAAGAAAACCAAATCCTAAGCTATTTGTGTACTCATTTTTGCATATTTAGTTATGTTTCTTTTTGATTTTTCCTATTTCTTCTCAAAATCTAAGGAGAGATTTCAGAATAGAAAATGAAAGCTGTGTATGAAGTCAATTTTTCAGTGGTAAAAATGCAGAGAATTCCCTTAAAAAATCTGTCCCATTTTCAGAGGACTAGGTAAGGTATTTATAGGGGTATTTGGGATAGGATATGCTTAGCATATTCCTTATCCAATAAGCTGACAATAGTACAAATGCAGCTGTCAACCCTATCCTTTTGGGACAACTGCACCTATTCTAGAAAATTCTAGCCCCTGAAATTATCCTTTTAACCTAAAAAACCCGATTTCCTTATTCTAGAAGGTTCTTGGGTTGTTACACCCAAGATTCCTTTAGCTAAAACCCTATACTACCCCTTAAAATTTCTAGAATTACCCTTTAGGTAACTAAGGTTAAGGTTAATCGAGGTTATCTATTAACTTGGGTTTGTTGGTTCAACATTAAGCTTAGGTGAATTTTGGACTTAGACTTAGCTTAATTTGGGTAATTTAGGCTTATATACCAATTATAGTTAATCAACTTAATTGAGTAATTAAGACATAAATAAACTAATTTTTAAACCTATTTGATCTTAGACTAATTATTAGTAGCCAGACCTTTGTTGTTTTTATCAAGGGTTAACTAATTAATTCAGATTAACTAACCACTTCAGATTAATTAGATTAAACTCCTCCAATTTAATTTAATTAATTAAAACTAATTAGTTATTATTAACTAGGATTAGGGAAAAGTTATCACTTGAATTGGACTAACCTTGAGCTATTAGTTAGTGGGCTTATGCGACTAATTACTTTGTTTAAGGACTTAAATAAAAAAAATATCAGAAATTAGGACTTAGTTAATTACAGTGCTTAAATTAGTTATTTTCAAGACATACTTACAAACTATGATGAAACGATCATGAAGTTGACAAAAACTTTTGCACTGATCTTTCAAGAGTTACATA
Organism: Nicotiana knightiana; assembly: GCA_005239525.1. Taxonomy (NCBI): domain Eukaryota; kingdom Viridiplantae; phylum Streptophyta; class Magnoliopsida; order Solanales; family Solanaceae; genus Nicotiana; species Nicotiana knightiana. The sequence continues at coordinate 36,074 of ML434341.1, read as the reverse complement.
ATCATAGAAGCCCATTGGAAGGAAGAAGGCAACTCAAATAACATAAACTGACATGCTTCTAAAATGATGACCTTATATCTAATCTTAAGTGTTCATATCAATTTTAGTTTTGTTTTATCAGAAAAATAACCTCAAATGCATGATACAAATCAATAAGTAGTACTAGGTTTAAAATCAATAGGCAAGTATGAGGGCCATATAAAATCATCAGACAAGCTTAGGATCAAACGCAGGTGTACAGAATCATTAAGGTTCTTTGTTAATCGAAGGAGTTCATTAACAATAGATTGTTCAACTTAGAGACATATCATTAGGTTACAAGGGTAATCGATTAATATTGGTTTAATTTCAGATTATTAAAGGAAACATTTGGTTCGTACATGAAGCATGATTATCAATATACACCAATACATCACAAACATAAACAATCAATAGAGAATAAAAGTGTAGAGATGATTTTGAGTTTAAACAGTTAAAAGAGAGGAAGGGTCAAAGTACACTGACCTCTCTTTGAGCAGAAAACGCAACGAATACTCTCTTTTTAGCGTTTTAGGAACCAAAGACTTAGACGATGAACATTGGATAGAACTCGGAACCGGAAAGAGGGAAACAATTGAAGAATCAATTAGAACCTAGTTTTTTTTTGTGAATTGAATATGTATGCTATTGTATACTCGTATTAGGTTGTGTTAGGTCTGTTAGGTGAGAACATTGAAACTCCTATTTACAGTGGCATTCAATCTTAGGGTTTTCAGCCGATTTAAACTAGTGAGTGGAATATGATGACGAGTTGATGATGTGAGCGTAATCAGGTGAAATCAGAAAGAACAAAGGGAGAATCGATGAAGGAGTTTTACCTGAGCGTGTGAGGACCAAAATCAACCGTTGACGAGAAAAATCCATCGGCTAGGATCCAAGGTCCATAGGTCACTGCGTTTGATGTCTTAACATTGAATACTTGTGATGAAATTATGAGAAATCTTCATGCATGATCCGATTTGATGAAGAATCAGATGATTCGTGGTTGATTTGTTAACCTTGCATGAATTAGTGCAAAGTATCATGACTGATAGGGTTAAGCGGATGAGAGAAAAGAGAACGAAGGAGGAAAGAGGGTGGCGGTGTCAAAAATGAAGGGATTAGGGTTTTCGGATTCTCAGATTTGAAATAAGATGGAATCGGATGGTTTTTGGGAAAACTAAGGTCGAGAGGTGGTTGAGGATGAGGATGAGGAGAGGGTTTTAGGGTGAAAGTTTGGGGCTATTTGGTGGAGCTCCGCCGCCGGTGGGCGATTTTCGGTCGGCGGAGCAAGGTGGGAGACAACGGGGCTGCGAGGGGTTAGAGAGACATATGAGAAAGATGGTGTGTGTGGGTGTTAGACTTAGGTTAAAAATGGGGGTAGGGGGAGGGGTAACGTTTGGACACATTTATACTCAGGGCTGGGGGAGTTCCCAGCCGTTTGATCTATTTTGAATAATGGCTGGGATTCATTCACTTAAATTAAACGGGGTCGTTTGGCTAGTGTAGGGGGCCGGATGAGTTTGGGTCAATTGGGCCTGGTTATTTGAGTGTTAGGGGAGATGAGTTTTGGGCCTGGGAAAGCTTAGCCCAGGTCCTATTTTTATTATTCTTATAGTTGATTAATTAATTCCAATTGAGTTTAAACTTGACAAAAAATGTAATAATTAACTTTAACTTAATTTTTGTCCAATTTATACACTGATTAATAAATTAATTAAGAGTAAAATATTTAATTTGATACTCGTAATCATTTAGAAAACAAATACCGAAAAATGATTAATCGCTAAATCTACATCATGTCAAATAGTCATCACTTTTGTTGTTATTTATTTCAATTAATTGTGAATAATAAATTTGTAATCCCTTGGTAATAATGATGCACTTAATTATGCAATTTAAAATAATTTTAAAAAATGAATTATGAATATGCAAATGCAAAACAATTCACAATTAATCACTAAAATTCAACAAAATTTGTAAAATCATTTTATTATATTGAATTTTGTAGGAGTATATGGTGGGTGAAAAATCATGTGCTCACAACTGCCCCTCTTTGCTTGCAAACACGAAGAGTTTTCGGGCAAAGACAAAGTGAGCAGTCACGAACGACTTTACCTATTCACATACTCCATGTGAAGCGTTTTTGAAAAGTTTGACCGAACTCTGCTTCAAAGGTTGCCTACATATCCTCGACTATAAAGGAATTATGTCAGTGTAGTTCTGGAACTTTTGGTAGCTGGGACTACTGGGTAACTGTGATTTCACTGTTGTTGCTGCTGCTTACTTCTTGCTGAGCTCCTTATTACACCAAAATCAAAGTGAAAAAGACTAAACTAAACCTATCAACTACGAGTTACAAGATTCCTATCTCTGAGTCTTCTGAAGCTTGATCTTGAGTCTTGGCCGCTTCTTTATACAGACTCCGATCTGAATCTTGATGCTTGTTAGTTATAGGTATTGGTTCAATCTTCTTCAGCATAGCTTGTGACTTCAATCTCTCTCGAGCAGTCCACTTCTTTTCCGCTTCTGTACCTTGGGGTTCAACTCTTTTCTTTTCTTCTTTTCTTTTATTCTGAATTGATACGTCTTCTTTTGGTCGTCTCAAATCCATTGTCCTAAACTGTAATCTGCGCAAAATAAAAAATAAACGAACGAAATTTTCTGCCCCGGTTTTTACCAGGAAAATTTTGTGATTTATTGTAATAAAATCTATGCTACTTTATTATTGAAAGCAATGAAAAACCGGGAATGGTGCACCCGGAGTTATTGTAGACTAGGGAGTGGATACCCTATGCCTAAAGGAAAAATCAACTAGGGAGTGGAGACCCAATGTTGGAAAATAAAATCAACTAGGGGTTGGAGACCCTATGTTGGAAAGAAGACTGGGGAATGGAGACCCTATGTCCAAAAATAAAATCAACTAGGGATGGAAGACCCTATGTTGGAAAGAAGACTAGGGGGTGGAGACTCTATGTCTAAAAATAAAATCAACTAGGGATTGGAGACCCTATGTTGGAAAGAAGACTGGGGAGTGGAGACCCTATGTCCAAAAATAAAATAAACTAGGGATTGGAGACCCTATGTTGGAAAGAAGACTGAGGAGTGGAGACCCTATGTCTAAAAATGAAATCAACTAAGGATTGGAGACCCTATGTTGGAAAGAAGACTAGGGAGTGGAGACTCTATGCCTAAAAATAAATTCAACTATGGATTGGAGACCCTATGTTGAAAAAGATCGACATGTTATGATGTCGTCAAGAAAGATCGCTGGGTTATGCCGGTGTCTGGAGGAGGATCAATGGGTTATGCCGTTGTCAAGAAAAGAGATCACCAGGTTATGCTGGTGTCTGTAAAGGTCAAAAGGTTATGCTGTTGCCGGGAAAAGGAGATCACTGGGTTATGCCACTGTCTGGAAATGATCAACGGGTTATGCCATTGTCAAGAAAAGGAAAGATCACCAGGTTATGCTGGTGTTTGGGAAGGTCAACATGTTATGTTGTTTCCTGGAAAAAGATCACTGGGTTATGCCAATGTCTGGAGATGATCAACAAGTTATGCTGTTGTCAAGAAAATGAGAGATTACCAGGTTATGCTGGTGTCTAGGAAGGTCAACAGGTTATGCTGTTGCCTGGAAGAAGAGATCACTGGGTTATGCCAGTGTCTGGAAAAGAAAAGATCACCAGGTTATGCTGGTGTCTGGAAATGTCAACAGGTTATGCTGTTGCCTTAAAAAGAGATCACTGGGTTATGCCAGTGTCTGGAGATGATCAACAGGTTATGCTGTTGTCAAGAAAAGGAAATATCACCAGGTTATGCTGGTGTCTGGCAAGGTCAACAGGTTATGCTGTTTCCTAGAAGAAGAGATCACTAGGTTATGCCAGTGTCTGGAGATGATCAACATGTTATGCTGTTGTCAAGAAAAGGAAAGATCACCAGGTTATGCTGGTGTCTGGGAAGGTCAACAGGTTATGCTGTTGCCTGAAAAAGAGATCACTGGGTTATGCCAGTGTATGGAAATGATCAACAGGTTTTGCTGTTGTCAGGAAAAGAAAAGATCACCAGGTTATGCTATGTCTGGAAAGGTCAACAGGTTATGCTGTTGCCTGAAAAAGAGATCACTGGGTTATGCCACTGTCTGAAAATGATCAACAGGTTATGATGTTGTCAGGAAAATAAAGATCACTAAGTTATGCTGGTGTCTGCTAGGGAATGGGACCCTATGTTGGCATCAACTAAGGAATGAAATGTCCTTGGTTGGAAAAGGTTTGGCTAGGGATTGGGGACCCTATGCTACTTTAGGTTTGCATCATTTTCAACTTCATTTCTTTTTTTATTTTTTTTCTCTTTTTTTTATTATTTTATTTTATTATTCTCTTTTCATGCATGCGGGAAAAGATTTTTAGGAGGAAACTTCCCTTTTTTGGAGTCAATGCTGCAGAGCTCCTTCTAGCCCTTGTGTAATTTCTTTTGGTTGCACCTGCTTGTTGCACAGTTTCTTTCGAGTTGCACCTGTTTTAGATTTTCAAACAAAGAACAGTTTGTTAGTTTAAAACGGTGGTTGGTTTTGCGGCCTTGATTTTCAACTGCTTGATCTCATTTCTTTTGATGAAGATCTCAATCACTTGCTTGCTGGGGATTGGGTTTCATCTCTAATAGCAGGGACCTTGGCTTTCAAAATTTTACCATGGCGATCGGTCACGTGGGACCAAACATTTTATTTTTCCTTTTTAGGCCTTTCACTTGCTTTTTCTTTTGGATTTCCAGAGTATCGGCGGAAAGTTTTGGCCCCTCAAATTCTGCTGCAACGGTTAGTCGTGTGGGACTTAGCCTTTCCAACTTTACTTCGCCTTTATTGGCCTTTCATTTATGAGTTTTCCTCCAACTTTAGCCTTAGGGGATTTGGAGTATTTTGGCTTTTCAGACCTTGCCGATATGGTTAGCCACGTGGGACTCAACTTTTCAACTTCATTCGTCTTTATAGGCACTTCAATTTGATTTTTTCTCTTTCAAGGGTTTTGAGTTTGAAACATCGGCCGCTACGGCCAGTCGAGATCGACTCGGTGCCCCTAACGAGGCTGGGCGCCTTTTTCTTATTAGCCCGTGTCAAATGAGGACCTTGTAAATTAGTCTTGTCATCCTTTATTTGCCTTAGTTTCGGAACATAGTTAGACCGAAAGGGATTCAAAAGAAAATAAATGACAGTATGGAAAATGAATTTAAGCAAGAGGTATCCCTTTCGGGGAAAGGAAAGAAGGACTTATCTGGAGTGCATGCAGACTTTGATGAACATGACATGATTCTTGGACTGGATACCTGATCCATGTAAACCGTCCGACTCTCAGAAATTGATCACAACTATCACCTCGATATTGAGAAACCTTGCCCCGGACTGTGTCCATGTCCGTGGTCCATTATCCTTTTCGATTAGTGGCTCCTTTTGCGGGTTTTCACTGACTAACCTCTCTCATTTCTCTTCTCACCATCACCTTGTAGTGCTCTTTGCGGGTTTTCACTAAAAAGACTCTCTCATTTTCAATATCTCTGCTCACCATCGCCTCACGGTGCCCATGTGGGTTTTCACCGATAAGACTCTCTCATTTTTTCTTCTCTTCTTACCGTCGCCTCACGGTGCCCGCATGGGTTTTCACCGACAAGGCTCTCTCATTTAATTTCTTTCATTGCTTGTATCAGCTCCAAACATTTGCATCCTCCAACTTTAGACATCTTTGCCGATTGATCGGAAGGACTTGAACGGGGTTTTGGGTAGAAAGAATTTGGACTGAGTTACAACTTTGGAACTTTTTTAGGTGAAAACATAACATTTTCCCCAGCTTAAAATCTTGGGGAAATGTGGAATTTTATTTTGGTATGACTGAACCCCAGAGAGAGGCTGCCAACGCATCCTTTCGGAATCAAGTCGAACGTAGTTCAGGGAAACATTTTTGTTTTTTTTTTGTTTTTTTTTGTTTTAGTTTTGACGATTATTTTTTTAGAATAATAACACTTTCAGGTTCCCAAAGAGGCTTAATCAAAGAAAAGTAACCGGCTCAAAAGGGTTTACAAAAGTTGATAGTGTTTGGGGTAGCGTGAATGGAAGCCTTTGTCATTTCGATCGGGAGAACCAACATCACGAAAAGGTCAAACATAGTACCTTTTGACTGCGTCTGCATTGACAACCATTTCGGGGTCGTTTCCTTCGATGTCCCTAGGTACAATGATCCTTTTGGTAGTAGTTTCCTAATAATGTATGGACCTTTCCAATTTGGGGCAAATTTTCCTTTTGCCTCTTCATGGTGTGGGAGGATACGTCTCAGGACGAGTTTTCCTACTTCAAAATTCCCAGGTCGCACTTTCTTTTTATAAGCGTGGTCCATTCTTTGTTGGTACAATTGTCCGCGACAAACTGCAGCCATTCTTTTCTCATCAATCAGAGTTAACTGTTCCATCTGGGTTTGACCCACTCATCATCTTCAATTTCAGCTTCGACAATGATCCGAAGGGAGGGAATTTCAACTTTTGCAAGTATCACGGCTTCAGTGTCGTAAACCAATAGATAAGGTGTAGCTCCAACCGATGTGCGCACGGTCGTGCGATATCCCATTAATGCATAAGGCAATTTCTCGTGCCATTGTCTAGGACTTTGAATCATTTTTCTGAGGATTTTCTTCATGTTTTTATTTGCTGCTTCAACGGCGCCATTGGCTTTGGGCCGGTAAGGGGTGGAGTTACGGTGTGTGATCTGAAATTGTTCACATACCTCCCTCATCAAATGGCTATTGAGATTGCAGCATTATCAGTGATGATGGTCTTCGGAATAGCAAAGCGACATATAATGTTGGAATGCAAAAAATCTACCACTGCTTTCTTAGTGACGGGCTTTGAATGTGACTTCCTCGACCCATTTTGTGAAATAGTCGATAGCAACTAAGATAAATCTGTGCCCATTCGAGGCTCTCGACTCGATTGGCCCAATGATATCCATTCCCCAGGCAGTGAATGGCCATGGTGCTGACATGGGGTGTAACTCTGAAGGCGGTGCATGGATCAAGTCGCCGTGTATTTGGCATTGATGGCACTTCCGGACAAAGCTGAAACAATCTTTCTCCATAGTCATCCAGTAATATCTTGCCCGTAGGATTTTCTTGGCAAGGACATACCCGTTCATATGGGGAACGCATACTCCTGAGTGTACCTCATTCATAATCTTTTCGGCTTCTTTGGAATTCACACACCTTAATAAGTTCAAATCAAGTTCTTTTTATACAGCACTTCCCCACTTAGGAAGAAACTGTTGGCGAGCCTTCTGATGGTTCTTCTTTGGTCACCGTTGGCCTGCTCGGGGTACTCTTTTGTTTTTAAGAACATTTTGATATCATGAAACCATGGTTGGACATCGATATCTATTTCAATCGTGTTACAATAACCATGTCTTTCCCAGATTTGGATCTCTAGCGGGTCAATATGGACATTTCCTGGATATGGCAGCATTACAACTAAGGTAGCTAGTACGTCAGCTAACTCGTTGTGGCATCGAGGAATATACCTGAATTCGACGGCTTGGAATCGTATTCCAAGATCTTCCACATGTTGTCTATATGGAATAAGCTTAACATCTCGAGTTTCCCACTCTCGCTGAGCTTGCTTGATGATCAAGTCGGAATCTCCCATGATCAATAACTTCTCTACATCCATGTCAATTGCCATGTTCATGCCCATTATGCAGGATTCATATTCAGTAGTGTTGTTTGTATAGAAGAAATGGAGACGGACAGTGGCTGGATAGTGTTGTCCCGTGGGAGAAATCAAAATTGCCCCGATCCCAACACCTTTTGCATTTACATCTTCGTCAAATAACATTTTCCAAGTGTTGGTGTTTTTTGGGATTACCTCGATTGAGTTTACTTCCTCGTCCGGGAAGTAAGTGCTTAAAGGTTGATATTCGTCATCGACATGATTTTCAGCCAGGTGATCCGCCAAGGCTTGAGCTTTCATCATCGTGCGGGTGACATAGACTATGTCGAACTCGGTGAGCAAGATTTTCCACTTTGCTAATCTCCTGGTAGGCATTGGCTTTTGGAATATGTACTTCAAAGGGTCCAGCCTGGTGATGAGGTAGGTGGTGTAAGCCAACAAGTAATGTCGGAGCTTCTGAGCAACCCAAGTCAAAGCGCAACAAGTTCTTTCCAACAAGGTGTACTTTTTATTTTATTTTTTATCAATCCACTAGGCAGAGCCTAGGGCTAGTTTTTATTTATAATGAATAAAAAACAAACAACAAATAAAACAACGTAGCATGTTATCCTACTAAGAATAGGACTCTAATTACTGAATACATCATACCTATTATCATGTTTGGGCTTCACACCCATCCATGATATCACATATGATGTATCTAAAAATCCAAACTAGAACTAGCTTAATCCAAAATCTAAAAATTGTACTACATATCCTTGAATCCTTTAGTCCATGCATCAAAAGTTTGCATGTGTAATGGAGTCGAATATACTGTTCAACATTGCATCTGTGATCCAGTTTTGTAACTTGCATGTTCTGTCCTTCGAAGTGCATTGAATCTCTTATTGTAGACCTTCTCCGCATTTCTCTCCCATTTCTGTCTTGTAGATTCACGTGACTTTTGCCTTCTGTTGCTAGTGTCATGTGCACGTCTCAGCTGTGCTTCCCATTGTTACCTCTCGTTGTCCCTGCAGAACCTGTCGTATGTTGTACAAATCCATACCATTCCTCTTATTTCGATGTATCTTCACCATGCCTTTATTCTCATGCCTTGTATGCTTGTGTTTACTACTAAATCTCATCATCTTCTTGCATTCAGTAGTAGGACATAAATGCAGTAGCTTTGCCATATTTCTTGTCCTGCTTATATTGTCTGATTCCAGCTTCTATGCTTGTGCCTGTTAGTAATACATTGTGAAGGGAATGAGCATATGCTAATACCACCCTTACACATTGTATCCAGTAATAGGGCATAGATACAATATTGTTNCTAGTTGTCTCCCTAACGTCCTCACTACTTTCCCATCTTGTGTATGCTACTGTGTAATTACCTAAGTCAAAGGTCCCTCCTTTGGAATGAATGCAGGGCATTAATACCACCAAAGGGAGATCCCTTAGACAGTAGGCTAACAACTCAGCATGTGTACCTGCAAATAAAAAACAAACCAAGTTAGTGATATAATAGATCACCATGCTCTCTTCTAAATTGATTTGAACATGGTGATCTGCAGTGTTGATCCCACTAATCCTCCACCTTGTTCTCCCATCTCCAGTCATTAATTTCTTGTAATCTTTACTCTCAAATAAGGGCACTTTGACTTATCATCATTTAGAATCTTCCTACCCATTGTGTCTAGCTCCCAAAAGTCATGGCATTCAATGTTTCCTCGATCCAAAGCATAGTTTGCAAGATGGTCAGGCAGCCTATTTCCTTCTCTGAATATATGTGACACCCTAATAGTGCATTGTTCCCTAATACTCCATATCTCATTTATTTGGTCAGTTATATTCCAAGGTGGTTTCCATTCTCCTTCCATGACTTTTTTGATCAACATAGAATCTGTTTGTATCCAAATATGTCCATGATTCATTGCATTGCATATCCTTAGTGCTTCTACTATTGCTGTTGTTTCTGCTTCATTGTTCGACCCTTCCCTAATCTCTATTCCATTTGCATAAATTAGGTCTCCATGATGATCCCTCAGGCAGTATCCTATTGAACTTCTCCCTGGGTTTCCTCTGTTTTCACCATCTATATTTACTTTTATCCATCCGTCTTGTGACATTTCCCATAACACCTTTTCAAACTTCAGTTTAGGAGTGTAACTTCGCAGCATTTGAAGGATCTCATACCACCTGTGAGGCACCTTTATACCAGGTTTCCTAATCTGTACAAGTGCTTGTATAGTTGTTGACACTTGATATATCACTCTACTAACTGAAACAGCATCCCCATACTTCCAGCTATTCCTCCTCTTCCATAGTTCCCATGGGATACACGATGGTAATGCTTGCATGATTGATTTCATCCTTGGTATCACCTGGGCAGTCCATCACTTAGTAATAGCTTGGTCTAATGACAGTCCATCCATTCTGATCCCTGTTCTCATAAGGAAATACTTCCATACAGTCGAGGCTGCATTAGAGGTAAAGAACAAGTGCACTAAAGTTTCTCCCTTAGGTTGTGCACAACACCAACATCGTGAAGGCATAGAGTACCCTAACCTCCTCATAAAGTTATCTAATGGAAGCTTAGATTTCCATACCTTCCACATGAAAAAGGAAATTTTGAAGGGTAGTCCCTTCACCCACATCATATTATAAGCTTGCCTAGGATTGTCCCTTCTCCTAATGTACTCCCAGGCAGACTTTACAGAGAAATTACCCCTGATCTCAAGCATCCAAAAGGGAGTATCCAATATTGATTCCATATTTGGGGGTATAATATGTTCTATGATATGCATGGCTAAATCATCTGGGAGTACTTCCATCAACATTTCAACATTCCAGGCTCCACCTTCAACCAACTCTAACACATTCTGTATGTCCTCATTGACTCTAAACTCATGAGGTACTAAAAAATAGAGGGCACCTAGACCAGTCCAATTGTCAAACCAAAAGAGTGATGATCCCATTCTGGGCTTCCACAAAATCTGATGTTCAATCAATTCCATGCATTCAATCATCTTTCTCCAAACATGAGAGCCCTGTCTCCATGGAACCACTACTGCATTCAATTTTTTACAGTATTTCTGACTCATAAACGAGCTGCACAAGCTAGGTTTAGTTCTAAAATTCCACCACAACTTATAAAATAGTGCTTTCGAAACATCGTGCAGCGATCTAAAACCATTACCTCCTTCTTCAGTTGGCATACACATTGTGGTCCATGATGCCTAGTGTCTCGAATTTCCTCCTATGTTACTGCTCCAAAAGAACTTAGCAAACATTTTGTGCAGTCTATCAATGACATATCTAGGTGGATTCACAGCTGAGAGCAAATGAATTGGAAGGCTTTGTAGGACACTAGCTATCAGCACTATTCTACCACCAATTGAAAGTAACTTGCCTTTCCACGATTGTAACTTGTCCATCACCTTTCTCATCAGATCATGGTAGTAGTCCATTCTCCTTCTTGCATATAATATAGGGCAACCTAGGTACGTAAAAGGAAATTCCTTATTACATATCCCTGTTATCCTCTCAACCTTTCTAAACACCTCACCATTTGTAAGGTGGTGCATATAGAAAGCTGATTTTGATTTGTTGACCAACTGTCCTGTAGCTGTTTCATACGCATGTAACACTTGCATGATTAACCTCAAGGATCTTGCACGTGATGAAGCAAATATTATCATATCGTCTGCATACGCTAGGTGGTTGATTTTTGGGCTCCACTTTGGCAAGCCAAAACCATGAAATTGTCTATTCTGATGCAATGCATTGAGCCCCCTCGAAAATGCTTCAGCAACTATTATGAACAGAGTAGGTGACAGGGGATCTCCCTGTTTCACTCCCCTTGATGACTTGAAAAAACCATGCGACTGACCATTAACTATAATAGAGTACCAATTATTCCCAACCAGATCAAAGATTAGCCCAATGAAATTTTCTGCAAATCCCATCTTCCTTAGCATTTTGGTCAGGAATAACCAGGACAGCCTATCATAGGCTTTGGCCATGTCTAGTTTGATCACAACATTTGCTCCAAATCTTGTTCTCAATCTTATGTCTGTTATAATCTCCTGTGTCAACAAGACATTCTCTACTATGCTCCTCCCCTTCACANGGTTCCGAACATCGGACAACCACCACTTACGGGTCCCAATGTTCGAACCCTAACACTTGGCCTCTTGCGCCCTCATTCGAGTACTAACTGCACGGACAACTCACGTGCCCATTGGGTCATTTCCACCCATACGGTAAGTACAACAAGAGTATCTATACTTGACAACAACGAGGAGCCCTAAATCCGTTAATAGTACTTAACTGCATGTATGCTTGTGCAGGTGTCCTAACATGACTCAACAACCAATAAGCATAACGGAAGAAATGGGCAACACGTACATTGTCATGTCACAAATTTCCACAAGAATAAACTCATATAGTAAGTGTTCCAGTACACAATATCAATCAACAAGAAATGCCCCCAGGCCAACGCAAGTATCACAAACTACCCTGACGTACCCCACCTTGTCTTGCCACGTGTACAATAGTAAAGTATATGCCCGCCTTGTTTCGACACACGTGCATAAACATGTTCCCACCTTGTATCGCCACATGCGCAACCCATATATACATATCCCGCCTTGTCACGCAGCATGTCCAATATCAATAGACAACACGGAATGGCCGAAACCTCGTACAAACCCCCATATCAACAATCGCACGGCAGAAACCTCGTGCATCACAATAACCACAACAACACGGTAGAAACCTCGTGCGTCACCACAACAAGTACAACCACAACAATTGACAATAATACAAGATATGGTAGATACATCAATTTAAGAACCTTTGATCACAAGAAAATCAAGGCTAGTTCACGAAGGATAAGCACAACAAAGAATACTAGGCATAATAAGGACAACTCAACAAGGAAGAAAAAAAAATAACGTATAAGAGTCGCACCCAAATGCAAGGTTCAACAACAAGAAAACTCACACGAATCTGATAACTCCATATAAGGGCAAGTCAACTAAGGTATATAATATCTAAACTTCTTTTAAGGTTGAGCATTTACGAGGATATTCAACAATTTCACTTAAGGACAAGCAGCAGGAGAATAATCATAACTTGAGTTAAGACAAAAAAAACAATTATAGGCTGAGATGAAGATAATTACAATTTGAGATAAGCAGTTAAGAGGACCTATCATGACGGTTAAAGAGGAGTAAATTCTTCAGATAAGTCAATTAGGAGTAAGATAGTCAAGAGGAGTAAATGCAAAAGTAAGAAATCCTACATTTAGGCAAGTAAATATGAAACTAGAAATTTGGAAAGTTCAATCATGCCAAGAACAATTCATACTCAGCGAATATAAGGACCTAAGATTCCAAAAGGAAAAATTTTCCACAAATAAGTCCGAGCACGCACTTGTCACCTCGCGTACACGGACTACAACCAACATAGAAGACTCGAATCCTAAGGGGAAATTCCCCCACACAAGGTTAGGCAAGATACTTACCTCAACCGCTCAAATCAAACTTGAAATCACGTTCTTGTCACGAGTATCCGACTCCAAATGGCCCAAATCTAATCAAATCAATAGCATCGTGTAAATAATACTACATGCAACTAGTTTCACTAATAAATCCGAAGCTAAGATGCGAAATTAGGAAAATTTCCCAAAAAGTCCCCCGGGCCCACGTCTCGGAATCGAGTGAAAGTTACAAATTTAGAACACGCATTCACTCACGAGCTCACTCAAAGAAGAATCATCAAAAACCGACGTCAAAATCTCATTAAATTCTCAGATTTCTATTTGGGAAACTCCCTCCCATTTTCATGATTATTCACCCAAATTCATTGATTAGATTGAAGAAATTGCTATGGATTAATGATATACCAGTGAAATAAGGTTAAGAACCGTTATCTATGAATCTTCTCCTCAAAACACCCACTCAAAATCGCCAAATCCCGGGCTCCAAATCATTTTAGGAAATATGAATTTCAAACCCTTGGATTTTGTATAAACAGCCCAGCAATTCCGCACCTGCGGAAAATACATTGCTGGTGTGAAAACTCACTAAATAAACTGGGGCCGCACCTGCGATTACTGGGCCGCATCTGCGGCTCCGCACCTACGGAACCCCGTCTGCACCTGCGAGCCTGGATGCTCCTGACCAAAACCGCACCTGCGATGCCCTCCACCGCACCTGCGTGTTCACATCTGCGGTTCCCCATCTGCAGGTGCGAAACACCAGAACTAACAATGCTTCAGCTGGTTTTCTAAGTCCAAAATCGTCCCGTTGAGCATCCGAAACATCCCCGAGGCCCCTGAGACCTCAACCAAACTTACCAACCAGTCCTAATACCTTATCCAAACTTAGTCGAGCCTTCAAAACACATCACATAACATCAAAATCACCAATTTTGCATGGATTCAAGCCTAAGAACTTATGAAATTTCCAAAATCTACAACCGATGCCGAAACACGTCAAAACTAGTCCGAAGGAATTCATATTTTACACACAGGTCATAAATGACACTACGGACCTATAGCCACTCCCGGAATTCCATTCCGATCCTGATACCAAAACTTCACCTATCGGCCAAAATCGCCAAAATTCTGACTTTCGCCAATTCAAGCCTAAATCTACCACACCTCGAAAATACATTCCGGACACGCTCCTCAGCCCAAAATCACCATACGAAGCTGATGACATCATCCATAACTCGTTCCGGAGCCGTTTACATAAAAGTCAAATTCCGGTAAAAACTTCACTATTTAAGCTTCCAAAATAATGGTCCTTCTTCCAATTTGACTTTGAATCATCCGGTAGCAGAATCCAACCATGCACGTAGGTCGATGTACACAATGCGAAGCTGTTCAAGATCTTATGCCAACGAACGGAGCGTAAATTCTCAAAATGACCGGTCGGGTCGTTACATTCTCCCCCTCTTAAACAAACGTTTGTCCTCGAACGTGCCAAGATTCGCCTCGAACTCATCCAATCACTGAATTCACACTTCCAAAATATACATGCGGGTGATCCCACATCACCCAATCTACATAATCCTGGCGACACCTTATCAACTGCTATTTAGCCTTTCTACTAACACCGATAAGCCTCAGACCTCAAATTCTCACATTCTCTTCATTTCCACAAGACCCGATTATAAATCCATATACGGTATCAATCTCAACTAGCTAAGACCACGAGCTGATAAGGAGTACCCATCTCCACCTCTCGGGTCATGGTGGCCCTAATACCTAGATGCAACCCAACCACAAATCTCCGCACCCTCTCTGCATCAGTAGGTAGTATCATAAGTGCATGGCGAGACAACTCTGAAAATCTGGCCTCATAATCTGTCACTGACATCTATCCCTGCTCAAGCTGCTCAATCTGATACTGTAGCTCTTCCCTCTTAGAGTGTGGGATATATCTATCCAGAAACATCTGCGTGAACTGCTCCCAAGTGGTAGAAGGAGAATCTGCTGACCTACTGAGAATATAGAACTGCCATCACCTACGAGCTCTGCCCTCCAACTGGAAGGTAGTGAAATCCACTCCATGGGACTCTAGTATCCTTATGTTATGCAATCTGTCCCTGCACCTGTCCACAAAGTCCTGGGCATCCTCGCCTCGCTCACCCCCAAAGACTGCAGGGTGCAATCGAGTCCATCTATCCAATAACTTTTGCGGATCACCGTCCGCAGCTGGTCTGGGCTCAGGTGCTGCTGCCTGGCCTGCAGCCTGGGCAGTAGGGGTCTGGACTCTCCCTCCCGCCTGAGAAGTGGCAGGATCTGCTGAAAATAAACCAGCCTGGGACATAGTGTCCATAAATCTCATCATACAACCCATGACTACCTGGAAGCCTGGCGCCGTCATGAAGTCTACTGGAGGAGGATCTGCTGTAGGCATCTCTTCCTGCTCCTCTATAATAGGTTCCTCTAGTGGCGGAACCGGAATAGCTCTGGGACACCCTCGTCCCCTACCACGGGCCGGTGCCCTCCCGGGTAGCGGCCCTTCCCGGGTCTGGAACATCAGATGCACGCATCCTCACCATCTGTGAGAGAATAAAAGAATGAGTTTAGTAAATCATTGACTGCACGATAGAATAAGAACAAAGAGAGGTTTCCTAACACCCTATAGCCCCTGAAGATAAGTACATACGTCTCCGTACTGATCCGCAAGATTCTACTGGGTTTTCCCGTGACTCGTGAGACTTACGTGAACCTAGTTCTCATATACCATGTTGTGATGAGCCAAAATCCTAACTTAGGTCGTGATGGCACCCAACAGCGGGGTCAGGCAAGCCAATACTCAGTTTACGAAGGTTTCCTTCTTATTAGTTTAAACATTTCAACATAAACTCAGTTTTTAAAACTTAAGACATAAATTGACAAGGATAATTAACCAGTTTTTAATCAAAAGTGGTCATGAGGAGGCGTGAGCCAATATATATACAGACCTGCAATCCATAATAACTATCACGTGTGTGATAAGAACTAGTGTCACAAGTCCTACGGGCATACTAACAGAATATACAAAAGATATAATATACAGTCCCACTGTCTGAAGGAAATAGACGGGAAATAAGCAAAAGAAACCCCATGGTGCTGTTGGAGATAGCCAGGAGAAAGCATCTCACCTTGAAGTCCAGTCCGTCTATAATTAAAATCAAGCTCCGGTCCGACAATCAGATGCACCAGCCTCAGAACCTGTACAATTAAGTACAGAAGCGTAGCATGGGTACATAAATATATATGTACCCAGTGAGTATCCCGTCTAACCTCGAAGAGGTAGTGACGAGAGGTCGACTGGACACTCACTAAGGTCCAACAGTATAAATCAATAGAATATGATGAAAACAGTAGGCATGTAAAGGCAGCGAAGCAACAAATATATATAAGGCACTGAAATCCAAGGAAGTACTGGAAATAAATAGACAATTACTACTTCCCCTTCCCCCAAATATCTGTCAAAACAGTGTCCATGAATTTAGTAAAAAATAAATCATGCGCATACAGGATAAGGACAACCAGCTGTAGTCATAAGATAGTCATGTCCGTGCACTGCCGAGGGTCGAACAGCCCGAACCATAAGTGCACCTTTCCATAAAGTACATACATCTATGCACTGCCGAGGATCGAATGTCTCGAACCAAAAGTGCATCTTCCAATCCGCCATGGCGTACGGCCCGTTCCCATAAGAGTGGGGGAAGTCACACTCCGCTCGCGGAATGTAAATTGCGTAGCGGTCACATGCACACACTATTCCTTTTTAAATTATTTTTCAGTAAACATTTCCTTAAAAAAATTCTCAAATTCTATGATTTTAGGGAAATAAGCCGCAGGTAACATTAAATTTATTAAGCATATAGTTCATATTAAGTAAAACACAAAGCATGATGTGGACCTAACTACCCGGACATAATAATAATAGCTGCCACGTACGGACTCTCGTCACTTTTTACGTACGTAGCCCCCACAATTACCAAATATATCATTTAAAACACCTACGGGGACAATTCCCTCTTACGAGGTTATAAAGGAGACTCACCTCACGGCACCTACTCCCCGGGTCAAGAATGTGCTCGAAACTCTGAACTCGACAGCCACGGACTCGAAACTAGCCAAATGTTATACAAATATATCAATTTATATTCAAAGCATGGAATTCTCCTATTATTTAGTCAAATTCACCATTCTTGAAGAAATCCCAAAATCCAACCCCGGGCCCGCATGCCCGGATTCCAAAAATTCTCGAAGGAAACACTCACCCATAACCTAAGGATCGTTAATATATGATTTTTGTATGAATTCATAGCCAATGCACGAGTAATTTTCTACATTTTCAAAATCCCTAGATTATTACCCCAAATCCTTAATTTTCACTAATTAGGTAGTTAATTTAGCTTGTAATCCATGCATTAAACTAATATTTGGGTAGAATTTACTTACCTTCAATAACTAGGTCGTTTGCCCCTCTTGAATGCTGAAAATCGTCCCAAGGAAGAAGAAGAAGATGAGGAAAATGAATTAAATCACGCTATAAAAACAAACTTCCCAGTGGTCTCCTCTATAAGATCGCAGCCTGGGCAGTGCGATCGCAAGGCTTTAAATGTCCAGGCCCACATGGGCTTTCTATGCGAACGCAAAGGGGGCCCTGCNGGGGGGGGGGGGGTGCGAACGCACTGGGTCAGGAGCCCAACCCACCGCGATCGCGTGCCTTGCGAACGCACAGGGCATTCACCACCCCTGCCCAATTCCTTCTTTGCGAACGTGGAGGGTGCCCTGCGAAAGCACATAGGGAAACTAGACCTGGAATTTCTGGTGTTTTGAAGTTAGCTCCGAGGGTTCCAAAACTCATCCGAGCCCCTCGGGACCCCGTCCAATGGAACTGGCAAGTCTGTATTCATGATACGGACTCGCTCAAATTTTTGGAACGTGAAAAACAACAACGAAACTAAGAATCCGACCCCAAAACCAAATTGTATCAAACTTTGAACCTTAAGTTCTAGAATTCGCTAACAATGCGCCGAACCGACCTATACTACTCGGAATGACACCAAATTTTGCGGGCAAGTCATAAATGACATAACGGAATTATTCCCGGTCTCGAAATTCCGTTCGGACCTCAATAACACAAAAACACTACCCAAACCACAATATTAACTTAAGGAAATTCTTATTTCGATATTGGGCACCGAAACGCTCTCGGGTCATCCAAAACCCATTCCGAACATACACCCAAGTCCGAAATCATCATACGGAGCTACCGAAACCGTCGAACTCGATTCCGAGGTTGTTTGCTCAAAATGTTGACCGAAGTCAAACTTGGCCTTAAAGGCCAACCTGAAGGAACCAAATGTTCCAATATTGCTCTAAACATTTCTGAATCCCGGACCACCCGCCCCCGCAAGTTATAAATCACAATAAGCCGCTATGGGAAGTTTCATTTAGGGGAACGGGGTCCGATAACGCAAAACGACCGGTCTGGTCGTACATTCTCCACCTCTTAAATAAACGTTCGTCCTCGAACGAGTCTAGAATCATACCTGAAGTGCTGAATAAGTGTGGATATCTGCTCCGCATGTCCTCCTCGGACTCCCAAGTCGCTTCCTCGACTGGTTGGCCCCTTCACTGGACCTTCACTGCAGACACTCTCTTGGACCTCAACTGGCGATCCTGTCTATCAATAATAGCAACTGGCTCCTCCTCGTAGCCCAATCTCTCATCCAACTGAATAGTGCTGAAATTAACCACGTGAGAGAAGTCGGCGTGGTACCTCCGGAGCATGGATACATGAAAGACCAGATGAACTCCTGATAAACTGGGAGGTAAGGTTAGCTCATAAGCAACCTCCCCAACTCGCCTCAACACCTCGAAGGGACCTATAAACCTCGGGCTCAACTTTACCTTCTTCCGAAACCTCATAATACCCTTCATCGGCGAGACCTTCAACAGAACCTTGTCTCCCTCCATAAATGATACATCACGCGCCCTCTGATCCGCGTAACTCTTCTTTCGGGATTGTGCTGTACGGAGCCTCTCCTGAATCAACTTCACCCTCTCCAAAGCATCCCTCACCAGGTCGGTACCATATAACTTAGCCTCGCCAGGCTCAAACCACATGATAGGGGAACAACATCGCCGACCATAAAAATCCTCAAATGGAGCCATCTCGATGCTGGACTAATAACTATTATTGTAAGCAAACTCGACCAAAGGCAAGAACTGGTCCCACTGACCTCCAAAGTCAATCACGCATGCCCTGAGCATGTCCTCCAATATCTGAATTGTACGCTCCGACTGGCCATCAGTCTGAGGGTGAAATGCTGTGCTGAGATCTATCTGGGTGCCCATCTCACTATGCAATGGTCTCCAGAAATGCGAGGTAAACTGAGGACCTCGAGCTGGTATAATGGACACCGGCACACCGTGCAACCAGAGTATCTCCTGAATGTAGATCTGGGCTCATCTCTCAGAAGTATAAGTAGTAGCCACTGAAATGAAATGCGCTGATTTGGTCAATCTATCCACAATGACCAAACCGCGTCAACCTTCCGCAAAGTCCGAGGCAACCCAACCACGAAGTCCATAGTGGTGCGCTCCCATTTCCACTCAGGAATGGGCATCTGCTGAAATAGGTCTCCTGGCCTCTGGTGCTCGTACTTAACCTGCTGGCAGTTAAGATACCTAGTCACATACTCCACAATGTCCCTCTTCATCCGCCTCCACTAGTAATGCTACTTCAAATCACGATACATCTTCGTAGCACCAGGATGAAAAAAATACCGAGAGCTGTGTGCCCCCTCTAGAATCCTCTCCCTCAGGCCATCAATTTTAGGAACACATAGACGACCCTGAAGTCTCAGAACAAAATCCTCGCCAATAGTAACCTCCTTGGCACCACCCTATACCACTGTCTCCTGAAGCTCCGCTAAGTACGGATCATCAAACTGCCGAGCCTTAATTTCACCCAATAACAAAGACTGAGCGACCACATGTGCTAGAACTCGACGAGGCTCTGAAAGGTCTAATCTCACCAGGAGATTAGCCAAGGACTGAATGTCCAAGGCTAGAGGTCTCTCCTCTACTGCAATATAAGCCAAGCTACCCATACTCTCCACCTTCCTGCTCAAAGCATCCGCTACCACATTTTCCTTGCCCCGATGATATAGAATGGTGATGTCATAATCCTTCAGCAACTCAAGCCACCTGCGCTGCCTCAAATTAAGATCCCTCTATTTGCACAAGTGCTGCAAGCTGCGGTGGTCTGTATAAACCTCACAGGACACCATATACAAGTAGTGCCTCCAAATATTAAGATCATGAACAATCGCCGCCAAATCTAAATCGTGCACAGGGTAATTCTTCTCATGAACCTTTAGTTGGCGCGAAGCATAAGCAATAACTCTCCCATCCTGCATCAACACACACCCCAAGCCAATGCGTGAAGTGTCGCAATACACTGTATACATCCCTGAATCGGAAGGCACTACCAGAAGTGGTGCTGAGGTCAATGCTACCTTGAGCTTCTAAAAGCTCGCCTCACACTCGTCAGACCATCAAAACGGGGCATTCTTCTGAGTCAATCTGGTCAATGGAGCTACAATAGAAGAGAACCCCTCCAAAAATCGGCGATAATAGCCTGCTAGGCTCAAAAAGCTCCTGATCTCTGTAGCTGAAGTAGGACGCGACCAACTCTGAACTGCCTCGATCTTCTGAGGATCAACCTTGATACCCTCTCCAGATAATACATTCCCCAGGAATGCTACGGAATCCAAGCAGAACTCACACTTGGAGAACTTAGCATATAACTTCTGTTCCCGCAAGGTCTGGAGCACAACTCTCAAATGCTGCTGGTGCTCCCCCATGCTACATGAGTAAATCAAGATGTTATCAATAATGAAAATCACAAAGGAATCAATATACGGCTTGAACACCCTATTCATCAAGTCCATGAATGCTACTGGGGCATTAGTCAAGCCAAAGGGCATCACCAGGAACTCATAGTGGCCATATCTCGTACGAAAAGCAATCTACGGAACATCTGAGGCTCGAATCTTCAACTGATGATATCCCGATCTCAAATCAATCTTAGAAAACACCCGAGCACCCTGAAACTGGTCAAACAAATCATCAATGTGCAACAAAGGATACTTATTATTAATGGTGACCTTGTTCAACTAGCGGTAATCAATATACATCCGCATGGACCCATCCTTCTTCTTCACGAATAGAACTAGAGCACCCCACGATGATACACTCGATCTGATGAACCCTTTATCTAACAACTCCTCAAGCTGCTCCTTCAACTCCTTCGGAGACATACGGTACGGTGGAATAGATATAGGCTGGGTGCCTGGAGCTAAATCAATGCAGAAATCAATATCACGGTCCGGAGGCATGCCTGGAAGGTCTAAAGGAAATACATCAGCAAACTCTCGAACCAGTGGAACTGAATCAATCGCCGGAGACTCGGAGGTGGTGTCGCGCACATAAGCAAGATAGGCTAGACAACCCTTCTCGACCATATGTCGAGCCTTCAGGAATGAAACAACCCGGCTGGCTGCACTTACTGAGGACCCTCTCCACTCCAGCCTAGGCGACTCCGGCATGGCTAAAGTAACCGTCTTAGCATGGAAATCTAGCACAACATGATAAGGAGATAGCCAATCCATGCCTAGAATAACCTCAAAATCAACCATGTCGAGTAATAAAAGGTCCGCTTTGATCTCGAACCCACAAAAGGTAGCCACACAAGACCGATAAATCCGGTCTACCACCACAGAATCGCCCACAAGAGTGGACACATATATAGGAGAACCCAAGGACTCGCGAGGAGCATCCAGAAAATTAGCAAATAATGATGAAACATATGAATAGGTGGATCCTGGATGAAATAATACTGAAGCCTCTCTACCACATACTGAGATAATACCTGTGATCACGGCGTCTGAGGCCACTACATCTGATCTGGCAGGAATGGCATAGAATCTAGCTGGAGTACCGGAAGGCTGAGCTCCACCAAAGTGAACAGGAGCTGCCTGACCTCCCCCTCTAGGATGACCCCTGCCTACCTGTCCTCCACCTCTAGGTGGCCGGACTGCTGGTGCCGGACCCATCGACTGATAACCCTGCTGTACGGCCTTACCCCAAAACCTGGGACAATGCCTCCTCATATGACCTGGCTCTCCACACTCGTAACAACCCCCAGGTACCATAGCCTGCTGTCCCGAAGAAGAACCCTGAATGGCCGGAGGGCGATGTGGGCCCTCTAGGCTCTCTGGTATAGCACTGAAGTTGGGGCCGGAGGATGTCGGATGACTGGGATAACTACTGGGTGAACTCTGAATGGTTGGAGGACGGTAGGAACGATCTTGCATGGAGCTGAAATGAGGCCTCGCTAGAACACCTCGGGGAGGTGGTGGAGGTGCTGAATATGAAGGCCTGCTGGGCTGACTACTGGTGAACTGACCTCTGACCCTAGCTGGGGCACCTCTGAAATCTCTGGAGAATCTAGCCCTCTTGTCTTGCCGCCCCTGCTCCCTGCTCCTCGACCGATACCCCTTGATTCTGCGAGCAATCACTACCACGAGCTTATAAGAAGTACCCATCTCCACCTCTCAGGTCATGGTGGCCCTAATACCTGGATGCAACCCATCCACAAATCTCCGCAC
The DNA here is from genome assembly GCA_005239525.1 of Nicotiana knightiana. Taxonomy (NCBI): domain Eukaryota; kingdom Viridiplantae; phylum Streptophyta; class Magnoliopsida; order Solanales; family Solanaceae; genus Nicotiana; species Nicotiana knightiana. The sequence goes on along the minus strand of ML434341.1, from coordinate 13,181 downwards.
CCTCTCTGCATCAGTAGGTAGTATCATGAGTGCATGGAGAGACAACTCTGAAAATCTGGCCTCATAATCTGTCAGTAACATCTGTCCCTACTCTAGCCGTTCAAACTAATACCGCAGCTCTTCCCTCTCAGAGGGTGGGTTATATCTAACCAGAAACATCTGCGTGAACTGCTCCCAAGTGATATGAGGAGAATCTGCTGACCTGCTGAAAATATAGGACTGCCACCACCGACGAGCTCTGCCCTCCAATTGGAAGGTAGTGAAATCCACTCCATGGGACTCTAGTATCCTCATGTTGTGCAGTCTGTCCTTGCACTTGTCCACAAAGTCCTGGGCATCCTAGCCTCGCTCACCCCCAAAGACTGGAGGGTGAAATCGAGTCCATCTATCCAATAACTTCTGCGGATCGCCGTCCGCAGCTGGTCTAGGCTCAGGTGCTGCTGTAACAGGCTGGACCCCATCCACGGGCAGTGTACCCGGGGTATGATGTAATGCTGCTACCTGGCCTGCAGCCTGGGCAGTAGGGGTCAGGACTCCCCCCGCCTGAGAAGTGGCAGGATCTGCTAGAAATAAACCACCCTGGGACATAGTGTCCATAACTCATCATACGACCCATGACTGCCTGGAAGCCTGGCACCGTCATGAAGTCTACTGGAGCAGGATCTGCTGGAGGCGCCTCGTCCTGCTCCTCTTTAATAGGGTGCTTTGGTTTCATAACCGGAATAGCTCTGGGACGCCCTCATCCCCTACCACGGGCCGGTGCCCTCCCCCGGCCTCTGCTGCGACCTCGGACAACGGGGGTAGCGGCCCTTCCCGGGTTTGGAACATCAGATGCACGCGTCCTCACCATCTGTGAGAGAATAGAAGAATGATTTTAGTAAATCATTGACTGCACGATAGAATAAGAACAAAGAGAGGTTTCCTAACACCCTATAGCCCCATGAAGATAAGTACATATGTCTCCGTACTGATCCGCAAGACTCTACTGGGTTTGCCCGTGACTCGTGAGACTTACATGAACCTAGTGCTCTAATACCATGTTTTCACGACCCAAAATCCTAACTTAGGTTGTGATGGCGCCCAAGAGCGGGGTCAGGCAAGCCAACACTCAGTTTACGAAGCGTTCCTTCTTATTAGTTTAAACATTTCAACATAAACTCAGTTTTTAAAACTTAAGACATAAATTGACAAGGATAATTAACCAGTTTTTAATCAAAAGTGGTCATGAGGAGGCGTGAGCCAATATATACACAGACCTGCAATCCATAATAACTATCATGTGTGTGCCAGGAACTAGTGTCACAAGTCCTACGGGCATACTAACAGAATATACAAAAGATATAATATACAGCCCCATTGTCCGAAGGAAATAAACGGGAAATAAGCAAAAGAAACCCCATGGTGCTGCCAGAGATCCCCAGGAGAAAGCAGCTCACCGTGAAGTCCGGTCCGTCTATAATCAAAATCAAGCTCCGGTCCGACAACCTGATGCACCAGCCTCAGAACCTGTACAATTAAGTACAGAAGCGTAGCATGAGTATATAAATATATATGTACCCAGTGAGTATCCCGCCTAATATCTGTCAAAACAGTGTCCATGAATTTAGTAACAAATAAATCATGCGCATACAGGAAAAGGACAACCGGCCGGAGTCATAAGATAGTCATGTCCGTGCACTGCCGAGGGTCCAACGGCCCAAACCATAACTGCACCTTTCTATAAAGTACTCACATCTATGCAATGCCGAGGATCGAACGACCCGAACCAAATGTGCATCTTCCAATCCGTCATGGCGTACGACCCGTTCCCATAAGAGTGGGGGAAGTCACACTCCGCTCGCGGAATGTAAATTGCGAAGCGATAACATGCACACACACTATTCCTTTTTAAATTATTTTTCAGTAAACAATTTGTTACAAATTTTCTCAAATTCCATGATCTTAGGGAAATAAGCCGCAGGTAACATTAAATTTATTAAGCATATAGTTCATATTAAGTAAAACACAAGGCATGATGTGGACCTAATTACCCAGACATAATAATAATAGCCGCCACGTATGGACTCTCGTCACTTTGTACGTATGTAGCCCCCACAATTATCACATATAGCATTTAAAACACCTACGGGGACAATTCCCTCTTACGAGGTTAGAAAGGAGACTCACCTCGCGTCGCACCTACTCCCCGGGTCAAGAATGCGCCCGAAACTCCGAACTCGACAGCCATGGACTCGAAACTAGCCAAATGTTATACAAATATATCAATTTATATTCAAAGCATGGAATTCTCCTATTATTTAGTCAAATTCACCATTCTTGAAGAAGTCCCAAAATCCAACCCCGGGCCCTCATGCCCTAATTTCGAAAATTCTCGAAGGAAACACTCACCCATAACCTAAGGATCATTAATATATGATTTTTGTATGAATTCATAGCCAATGCACGGGTAATTTTCTATATTTCAAAATCCCTAGATTACTATCCCAAATACTTAATTTTCACTAATTAGGTAGTTAATTTAGCTTGTAATCCATGCATTAAACTAATATTAGGATAGAATTTACTTACCTTCAATAACTAGGTCGTTTGCCCCTCTTGAATGCTGAAAATAGCCCCAAGGAAGAAGAAAAAGATGATTAAAATGAATTAAATTCCGCTAAAAAAACACACTGCCCAGTGGTCTCCTCTATGCGGTTGCAGCCTGGGCAGTGCGATCACATGGCTTTAAATGACCAGGCCCATATGGGCCTTCTATGCGAACGCGGAGAGGGCCTTGCGAACGCACAGGGTAAGGAGTAGCTGGGCTGGCCCAATGGTCGGGCTCTGTGCGAACGTGGGGGAGTTGTGCGAACGCATCGGGTCAGGAGCCCAACTGTTGGTCCCAAACCGCACACGCAAGTATACGTGGTCGTAGCAAGCAATATAATGTTAAATTGAATGTCGAACCCACAGGGACTTGCGTAAACTACTTATTGAATCACTCTACTTACTATTAAATCGAGCCAAAACAAAATTCAAGAATATAACTAATTTATTCTATGATTATATGAACTAATTATCAAGTAACAAGAATATTGTTGTGTATTCAATAGAGACAAATATTCCAGGGTTGTGATCAATTCACCATTCATATTCAATTCTAATTAACTCTCCCTTTCATATAATTCACTCATGGTTGCTAATTAATCGATAATTGCTCTCGTAGCCTTCTCCCGAAGTACTACTCGCCTATTCTCAATAGATTAACGCCTATATTCCTATGAAATTAATCTATTAGAACGCACTAAGATTACGATGTTTAATTAAGCACGGTGACTAGGTATATTCCTATCCTAACCACAAATCCGCTCCCCTGAAGGGTTAAGATCGCGCTCTCTTCAATTCTTCTCTAATCTATATACGGCTTTCCCAAGCATAAAATAGATAGTATATAGAACCTAATTGCTGGCCAAACAATTAAGCAATTAAACGCAAAATTGAAGAAACAACCATATATTGAGCGAATTAAAATCAAGGTTAAGTTAATATCGAGTAACAATATTCATGGCTAAACCACAACCCCAGAACAATGGGTGTTTATCCACTCATACTAGAATTAAACAATTGTATAAGTCTTTGCATCAATGGAAAATACTAGATTAAGATGAAGAAAACTGATAATCCTTTGCTTCTTCAATGATCTTCTGTGTATATTCTCTCCCAAAAATGGCATCCTCTTTCAAAGTTGTGTTATTGGGTCTATTTATACGTTTGGGATAAACCCTAAATGTGTAGGAGACTTCTATTCCAACCGAGAAACACTTTAAAACCTTTAAAACTCAAAATTGGCTGGACCAGGCACCCAGGCGTTAAGCCTCAAATGCCCCCTTAACGCCTGGGCAGGCCTGGTGTTAGGGGTTTAACGCCTGGCTAACGCCAGGGTCACCCTGGCCTTAAGGGCGAAACATCCCCTTAACGCCTGGGCAGTCCTGGCTTTAGGGTCCAAACGCTCGGGTATTGCCCGGGTCACTCCTTTTCGACTCTTGAGTGTATTTTTGACGTTTATGCACCCATTTAGCTCGGCTTCCATCTCCAATTCACCTACACATGAAATAGACTCCATTATGCACATATAACATGTATTTTTATCCCAAAAGCACATAAAATGTTAGGTGTATAATGCTTAAAACTATGAATTCTAGCCACGCATCAACACCCCACACTTAGACTCTTGCTCGTCCTCGAGTAATATCGTTTAACACGTACACATTTCATTAACAAGGAGTATTTTACTTTTCCAATTTACACATTACCCCTTAACTATGATCGATACCGAAAATCATGTATGAACATACAAAATTTCACATTCTTTCCCTTCTTTAAACATGCCCAAGTATAACAATTTAATCAATCATACCAACAACCTAATCGCAACCACCCAACCTCAAGAGTCGACTTGCAACCACTAAGCCCTCTCAATTCACGCACCTACCCAACAAGAAATTTACAACATTACCAATCGTTCATGAGATCATGTGCCCTCACCAACAACAAAAGAGTGAATATAACTAGTCCACACATTCAAATATGCTTTTGAACATAATTTAAGGACATCACACAATTGAACAAATTCCCTCACTCTCACAAAGAATTCATATGCATCCCGTGGTCGTACCATAAGCTTGCCCGTAGTGTAGATCTCCACTAATTCAAGTTAGCCAAATCTAGGATCAATTAGGACTTTTAAGGTTGTAATGTAGGCTAAGGGACGGGTAGGATATATTTAGGAATAGTGACTAACCCTCCTAAGCACTTTAATACACTACTTTCACAAATCAAAACATATTCTTCTCAACCAATTCCCTTGCCACAATTCATATTCAACATAGCCCTCTTTCAATTAAGCACTTATATATTCTCATTAGCACAACTAATAAAATTTGGAGGCGTGTATCTTTTGGTACATATTTTTTTCTATTATTTTTTTCTTCTTCCTACACACACTCCATACATTAAGATTCAATGGCTAGTGACTTTTGAATACAATTTTTTAGTGCACTAACAAGTCTTTCCATGGCTCCACTCAAAAGTTAATCCCCATTAGCTCACCTTACTTCTTTTAGCGACTAAGTGACTTAGGAGGAAAAGGTGCAAGAAATCTCAAATTAAGAACAAAATAGGGATACGACTTGTAATGTGGGTACCAAAGAAAAGGTCAAACGGCTCAAAGTGTCTAGCAATGGAAAATGTAATTCTTATGTGACGAGCACATATATGATCAAGCAAGAAAATGCCTACGTCATCTCCTAGACTAGCATAACCTAAAATTTCGCTTCAATTAACACACGGGGCAAGTTCTAGACTACACAAGATAGCATAGACAATCACTAAACCTCACTCGCACATTGCACATGACTCAATAGCAACGGTTTTATTCAACTCTCAAGTCAAGCAAGCACACAACATTGATAGAATTAAGCAATATTACACTATGCAACATACAAGTCAAACAACTGAGCTAAGGCGTCACAAGATAGGCTATTTATTTTTACTCAGGCATCACATGTCAAACCAAATATAAGGGAAAGCAGAATGTATGTCATAACCTAATATGCCGGCATCAAACATGTCATGTGGTATCTCTAATTTACTCAGTTTCTTCCTAACTATTGTAAAAACAAAAATAAACATTAATTTAAATTACCCGGTTCAAGTTACACCCTTGGAAAAGAACCGTGGTCCAAAGAAAAACTAAGGGGGAATTACTACACTACCTAAAAGAAAAAAATATTTTTGGTATTTTCTTTAGACTTACTTCCCTCAAGAGAGCTGCCTAAGAGGTCCATTGTCGGGAAAAGTCCAAATTTTTGTTTTTTTTGTTTTTTTTAAAAATATATTTAAAATAAATACAAAAACTTAAAAGAAAGAAAATCATTTACTATCATGAATACAAAACTACACTACAAACCCACATACGGTCCAACAATTTCACAATTCGTAAGTACAAAATAATACAACATACACACCCCATACTTAATCCATGCACTGTCCCCAGTGCATTATATAGACAAAAGCATTAAAAGAAGCAAGGTACAAGAAACTCCCTGATCATTCAGCGTCGTCATCATCTGACGCTCTCCACTCCTCCTCATGCTCATCTTCGTCATCATCTTGCTCATCCGAGCGCATTGGCTCTACATCAGAGTCGTCAGGAGTGTTGATATCCTCATCATCAGGGAGCCTGTATCCCTCACCCGCTCAAATCATCTGCAGCGCATGAGCATTTAGCGGGTACCTGTGATCCAATTCAACGCTCTCATCAACTGACGCCGGCCGACCTCCTATTCGCAACTGCAAATCCATCATCCCATAAAGCTGGGCCATGAAGCTGTCATCCCGCACATTGCGCTCTGCATTGGTCAGGGAGGGCTCTTCCTTCAGTCTTAGGCTAGAGATGTCAATCTCTCATTGGAATTGATCAATGGTATGGTCAAAGTTGGGCTCAACCGCTACATTCTCATTTAGCAGGAACTGAGTTATGAAATTTGGGAATGGTATTCGATCAATTCTATTGCTCGAACGCACCAACCCCATTTGATAGCGCATCAGGTGACCCACATTCACCCTTTTCCCGATCATGAGGAAGTAGAGCACACAAATCCTCTATCGGATGATTAAGGTGTCATGGTTTCATGGTAGTATCCGTGCATTAATCACTTTAAGCCACACATGGGTCTCAACCTTCATTTTATTCTTTTGAAATCTTTTATGGCGATTTGTGGCTCTATCCCGAATCCAAGCAGCTGTGGAATCAACCCCACATAGTGTGTGACTCACCTCTCTATAGTTGGGATAGTAGATGAATTGCTCTAGAGGCTCCACTGAAACATTTGGTGCACCTAGGAAGTTACAAATGGCCTTGGCCGAAAAATCTACCAAGTGCCCATGAATTGGCACCAATCCGTTCTTTTCCTTAGGGTTAAACCCTGCGTAGAATTCTCGGACTAAGTTGAGGTTGATGTCACCATTGTGTCTGAACACATATCCCAGCCCAACTCATGGATGCTTTGCCAAATCGCTGGGAATTTTGATCTTAGACTCCCTTCCTTAATGGCCCCTTCAGGGTGAACATGCTTGGTTTGCAGCGTGCATACCATTTCCTGGATTGCACTGGTATGCTGTTGAGACCATATTCCCTTTCACCAGTGGGTCGCTGTCTCGAGACAGCGACATCAACTACTGCTTCCTCACCAGTCATACTGGAAGTATCATCCCCCCTTTTCTTTTCTTTTGGGGTTGTGGGGGGTTTTGCTTTGCTTTTAGATGGGGCCGACGATGTGGCCTTCCCCTTGCTAGTGGATCTTCTGGGTAGCATTATTTTTCCTGCACATATGATCAGTAGTTAGTGGGTGTCACGAAGTGTGTACAAAAACTTTCCAAAGGTTACTCAGACTTCACCTTGGTACGTTAATGAATAATTGACCCAAAGGATTTCTCGTGAGCCTCTTCACGCTTAACATTTCATGGAATTGACAATGCACGATACTAGTGGGATGTTTCCCGGAGACTCGGGCTCCAAATGGGATATGTATTTCCATTGAGGCATTATATCGAGCACTTGGTGCGCACAATGCCATGAGAGCTCTTATGTAATTGAGGGATTGCCTCATGTACCCACATCTGGGTGGGGTTCCATAATAGCACTTAGTTTAACAAATGCAGCCCATTCCTAGAGGGTTTCGGGGATTGGGATGTAAAACATCATACCATATGACCATGAAATTCATAAACCCATAAGGAACCACCACGAATCATGGTTACACCATATATAATTGTAACACCCAAGTCGAATTTACAGAGAATAGGGATAAAATCATACAACGATTGATGAGTGTTAATTTGATGAGGTGAGCCCCGAAATTGAACCTGTGCAGACTTGTGTGTGCTGTGGGTGTAAAGTTGATGTGGGTGTAATCTATGTGTTGTAGTGTGAGTGTGAGAGAAATTCGTTATTTGTGTAAGTTGCTTGTTTTCTTGGGAGCAAACTCTTGCTTGATAGGGAGATGGGTGATGGAAAAATTAGAAGAAGATATTTACCTGGCGTTAGGCGTGCATTTTAGTCTTAAATCCCGGACCCTCTGGCGTTAGCCAGGCGTTGGATCCCAAACGCCCAGCCTACCCTGGCGTTAGCCAAGCGTTAGAGCTGAAACGCCCAGCCTACCCTGGCGTTAGCCAGGCGTTATAGCTGAAACGCCCAGCCTACCCTGGCGTTAGCCAGGCATTAGGGCTGAAACGCCAGGTACCCTCTGGCCTTCGTCTCACCTTTCGTTATGCACGAACACTGCTCCTTTCACTTGAATGCACTCGCAAGCTCGTTAGTACCTATAATTATATGAAATTCTTCAAGCTATGTTAAGATTTAACTAAGTATTGGGTTGCCTCCCAATAAGCTCCTTAGTTAATGTTGTGGCACGACGATTACAACAAGTCAATAGGTTTCCTCCTATGAAGCGCCTGATTTAACATCGCGGCATGGCGCAGAACCTCGCCTTAGTCATCAGCGTGCACAACTTTGGTCTTCTCACGATTTATGGTACCACCCCAATAGTGTTTGACTCTATGTCCATTCACTAAAAATTTTCTTTCACCATGTATAGCTCGCAACTCAAGTGCACCATATGGAGTGACTCTCACTATCTCAAACGGGCCTGACCATCTCGATTTCAGCTTTCCAGGAAACAGTCTAAGCCTAGAATTGAATAATAGTACCTGTTGGCCCGGCTCAAAATGACGCGGATGTATATGTTTGTCATGCCATCTCTTGGTCTTTTCTTTGTAAAGTTTGGCATTTTCGTATGAGTGCAACCTGAACTCATCCAATTCATCCAACTGCAACATTCTTTTCTCACCCGCGGCTTCAAGGTTCATGTTTAACTTCTTGATGGCCCAATTCGCCTTGTGTTCAAGATCTACGGGGAGGTGACATGCCTTCCCATAGACCAGATTGTACGGTGATGCCCCAATTGGTGTCTTGTATGCTGTTCTGTATGCCCATAAAGCGTCATCTAACTTAGCAGCCCAATATTACCTGTTCACACTCACCGTTTTCTCTAGTATTTGCTTGATTTCTCTATTGGATACCTCTGCTTGTCTACTTGTTTGAGGGTGATATGCTGTTGCAACTCGATGACGGACACCATATTTAGCTAAAAGGTTATTCAACAACCGATTGCAAAAATGGGCTCCTTTATCACTAGTCAAGGCTCATGGAGTACCAAATCTGGAGAATATATTCTTCTTCACAAACGCAGCGACAACCATGGCATCATTCGTCGGAAATGCAATTGCCTCCACCCATTTCGACACGTAGTCAACTACTAGAAAAATGTATTTATATCCCCTGGATGCTGGAAATGGACCCATAAAATCTATCCCCCATACATCAAAAATCTCTACCTCCAAGATATTATTCAAAGGCATCTCATGTTTCCTTGTTATCGTTCCTGTTCTCTGGCATTGGTCACACTTTTTAACAAATGCGTGGGCATCTTTGAATAGTGTTTTCCAAAAGAACCCAGATTGTAGCACTTTTGCTGCCGTTCGATCGCCACCAGACCTCCATATGGTGATGCATGACAATCGTACAACACCCGTTCCACTTCTACATCAGGAATGCATTTCCTCATTAACTAATCACCACATTCTTTGTACAGGTAGGGCTCATCCCAGTAGTAAAATTTGACATCGCGTAAGAGCCTTTTCCTTGCTTCAGATTTTATTTTCGGGGGAAGTAACCTACTCACCAAATAATTCACATAATCGGCATACCACAGAGGAGGGTCTTGGGTTATAGCAAAAAGTTGCTCATCAGGAAAGACTTTTTAATATCTCCACCCTCCTCAACATGATCATGATTTTCCAGCCTTGACAGGTGGTCAACTACTTGGTTATCAGTGCCCTTTCGGTCTCTTATTTCCACATCAAATTCCTGCAACAATAAAACCCAGCGCATTAATCTAGCTTTAGATTCCTTCTTTGTAAATAAATACCTGATTGCTGCGTGATCTGTGTGGACAATAACTTTTGTGCCCACCAAGTATGCCCGAAATTTTTCAAAGGCCCACACCACAGCTAACAAATCCTTTTCAGTGGCGGTGTAATTTTGTTGTGCATCATCAAGGGTCTTACTCGCATAGTAAATGGAGTAAAACACCTTGTCTTTCTTTTGGCCTAGCACTGCCCCAATTGCATAGTCACTTGCATCGCACATAAGTTCAAATGGTACTGACCAATCAGGTGCAACAATTATGGGGGCAGCTACCAATTTCTTTTTGAGCTCCTCAAATGCCTTCAGGCAGGGTGCATCAAAATTGAACTTGACATCTTTTTCCAGCAACCTGCACAAAGGAGTAGCAATTTTAGAAAAATCTTTAATAAAGCGCCTATAAAATCCTGCGTGTCCCAAGAAACTCCGGACACCCTTCACTGAATTTGGTGGAGGTAGTTTCTCAACTGCCTCCACTTTTGCCTTATCAACTTCGATGCCACTTTTAGATATTCTATGACCCAAGACAATGCCTTCCTGCACCATGAAGTGACACTTCTCCCAATTTAACACCAGATTCGTTTCTTCACAACGGGCCAACACCATGCTCAGGTTTTTCAAACAGTCATCATAAGATGCCCCAAAGACTGAGAAGTCATCCATAAACACTTCTATGAATTTTTCCACCATGTCGATGAAAATCGCCATTATACATCTCTGGAAGGTGGCTGGTGTATTGCAAATACCAAATGGCATTCGCTTGAAAGCGAAGGTGCCATAAGGGCAAGTGAAGGTGGTCTTCTCCTGATCCTCTGGGCATATGACAATTTGATTGTAACCTGAATACCCATCCAAAAAGCAACAATATTCATGCCCTGCTAACCTGTCCAGCATTTGATCAATGAATAGGAGTGGAAAATGATCCTTGCGGGTTGCTTTGTTGAGCTTTCGATAATCTATGAAAACTCTCCAACCCGTGATGGTGCGGGTAGGAATTAGCTCATTTTTCTCATTCTCAATCACGATCATTCCTCCCTTTTTGGGTACACATTGAACTGGGCTCACCCAATTGCTGTCAGAAATAGGAAAGATGATGCCTGCATCCAGCAATTTTATGACTTCTTTCTTCACTACTTCTTTCATAATGGGATTCATCCTCCTTTGCTGCTCAACACTCCGGCGAATTCCGTCTTCCAAAAATATTTTATGCATGCAAAACGATGGACTGATACCTTTAATATCTGCGATGGTCCACCCAATCGCCTTTTTGTGCTCACGAAGTACCCTAAGCAATTTCTGTTCTTGTGTATTGGTCAGGCTGGATGAGATGATCACGGGCAATGTTTCAGAGTTCCCCAAATAGGCATAGCGTAAATGTGCTGGAAGAGGTTTGAGTTCCAGCTTTGGAGCCTTCTCAATAGATGGCTTAGGAGGGGTTAGAGTAACAGGCTTGTTCAACTCTTCAAATTTTCCTAGCCCGTGGAGGTAACTGCA